>CABFWO010000585.1:0-29217 GCA_902155825.1 Timema genevievae | reverse complement strand
AAGGGGGGGGGGGCGTCCAACCGCAGCTCAAGTTGACTTTATAGCGTCAGCCCTCAATCGAGCCAAGCCGACTGAGTGGATGCCATTTGCTGGCAAAGATAGTGCCAACTTCTGCAGATAGAGGGTGTCATGTGGTCAGTACTACGAATTCTCTGGCTGTTAATCTCAGTTTTATAGACCAGAATCGTTACTTTTTCCTTTCAAGTAGCGCCTCATTTGTACTCACGAGGTTGAGTTAGACTCCGTTGCAGACGCACTGCCTCACTGAATATCTGGAAGTGCCAGGTATTGAACCCGGGACCTCTGTATCTGTAGCCAGGCGCTCTGATCACTTGACCACAAAGGCGGTTTAGGTGACTGGTGATTGAAATAATGACAACTGCACCGGAGGGCATCTACCTCGTCTGGTCTTGTTTGGTGGGGTCTGGGGGTCTGGAATCGAACACCGTGTGGGTGTTGTCCTACTGAATATTATTACACATTCGTTGGGGTACATTTCCTCTAAATTATACATTATTTATCCCTACCCCATTGGTGTAAATATGTGAATATCCCGGACAGATAGCGAGGAACAAGAGCACATTATTCTTTTTTTTAAACACATGCTTGTACATTCTAACCGTTTTGGCTATTCATTTTATATATATATATATATATATATATATATATATAATAGCAATCCCGCACGGCGTTGCCCGTGACCCACTGTGGCATAAGAATTATATAAGCTCCCCCCCCTCGATGGTGCCTGATTTCAAATGGAAACGTTATATCTGAAACGTAATTCTAAACCAGATAAAAAATATTTTCTTCAAAATTTGTTAAAAATAGCCTAATTAAAAAGCTAATTAAAAATTTAAAAATCCGGCTTTGAGGTGCATTCGGACCCCCTTCCGTCCACCTGTGTTAAAAATTTCAGATCTCTGCGTGCCGTAGATTTGGCTGGACGTCGCACACAAACAAACACTTCCTTTTATTATTACAGAAGCTATATGTTGAGATGATATAAAGAGGACGAAATCTAAGGAATTGCGTCCCTAATCGCCTGACTAAACCACAATTTGGAATATAATAAACAACCCCGTTTCAACTGACTTTTGAATCGGTCAGCCTTGTTGCTATAAAGGCTACTCCAGATTAGTTTTAAGGAAAAGGGATGGAAAGAGAAATTGAAAGAATAGGAGAAAACTGTTTGGAAAAAAATATATATTCTAGTGAGTCCAACTGGAATTGAATCTGAGCCTCTAGTCAGGGATTCTATTCCTATAGTCCACACTCTGTGCACCGAGCCGAGAGTTGAGCCTTGACCTTCTCGTCACCAGTTTCGTCATTAAAATACACCTTGAACATTGTAACCACCTGTGTGGGTAGTTTTTCTTACGCGCAACACGTCTTGATATCCATCAGGTATATCCATATGTTTTCAATAATTTAATAAGTTAAGGAAGGTATGATTTAGTAGAAATGTACCCACGTTTGCGTGGAGGGAGAGTGTAACACTATTAAAAATTTAGGACCATTAAGGATAAGGGGGAATAATAGGGTGTAATAAAAGCCAACTAAGGTATCCAGAAAGATATTTAAACCTTAAGGATTAAAAAAAAATGATGGTACTCTTCTGCCGCAGGTGGGTCTGATCGCCCTCAACGTGCTAGGACAATCCTTAGAATCTCCCTGCCCCTCCCCTTCCGAACATGACAAGCCACCCCCAGAGGCCAACATCAACGGTGATGGCCCTGAGCACAAAGGAGCTTTGCCCCTCGTGGGGGTCCAGAACGGCAACAACAACCCTTTGCTGCTGGTCAACAACCCGCAGTACACCTCTCCTTACGATGACCTCGCCTTCGAGATGTACGTGGACCCTGAGGTGGCCCGAATAATACGCGCCATGGAGGTCAAGAAGCAGCAAGCTGTCATATGTGAGTAATTAATACATTTCAATCATAGCAACCTCAAAAGTGAACATAGTTTGAAGTTTTCTACGATCATTGGGTCTTCCGCTCTAAAGACCAAACTGTATCAAGACTGCATGAATAGACCAGCTTCGGTTGGCCCATGGTTTAGGGCGTCAGTCTCGCAATATACTAGATTGCCGATAATGGGAAGAGTGGAGCTCGACTCCTGGTAGGGTGCATTGAAATGTTAATTTTTTAAAAATTAAAATACATGAAAATGAGGGTATCATTCCTCTAAATTCTACCTTAATCTTCTCTAGCTCGTTTTTATGGTTGTGTAAATAACCTGAAATGATAGTAAGACACCCACTTCGGTGGCAGCGTGGTCTAGCGCGCTACTCTCGCAGTAGACTAGACTGCCAATGATGGGGAGATCGAGATTCGAATCTCGGTCAGGTGTATTGAGAATGGTTTTCCCTATATGGGTTTCCCCTCCCTCTACAAAAATGCGGCTACACTTCCATTAAATATTGCCTTCCTAATCCCTAAAACCGTCAGCGTAATTGGTACATACGAGTATAACCCAAATGGGTAGTAAGATGCGGTGTTAAGTTTAATTAACGATGTTACACGTTGGCCTGTGTTCGTTTGTACAGGCGAGAGGTTTGAGTTCGCCCGCAAACTGAAGTTGGCCATGGAGGATCTGCGTGTCGCAGGAGAGAGGCTGAGCAAATACGAACTGGAGAAGAGACAGGCCATCCACCTGGAGGACTACGACAGGGCCAAACACAAGAAGGCACAGATGGAGGAGTACCGCAACATGGTGTATCGCTTCCTAGAGGTGGACAACCTGCTGGAAATAAACGGGGTGAGTCGGTAGAGGTGATATTCTTGACTCTAAGATGAGAGACAGTGGTTCGAACTTTGAACTGGTGCATAGGATGGTTATTTTCCAAAGGGGTGAGTCACTAGAGGTGATATTCTTGACTCTAAGATGGGGGACAGTGGTTCGACCTTTGAACTGGTGCATAGGGTGAGTTTTTACAGAGATATGAGTTAGTAGAAGTGATATTATTGACTCTAAGATAGGGGACACTGGTTCGAATTTTGAACTGGTGCAGAGGGTGAGTTTTTCCAAAGGGGTGAGTCACTAGAGGTGATATTCTTGACTCTAGGATGGGGGACAGTGGTTCAACCTTTGAACTGCTGCAGATATATTGGGGTCCAAACATGTTGCCGACACCTAATCTAAGGTATCGGTGGGTCCTTGAAATGATCTACCCCCTACTTCCAAAGTTCCGAGGGGAGGGCGTAGTGCCACAATAAATATGAACATCTCCTTCATAGCCCTTGAAGAAGAACGATGAGTGTTTGGAGGCGTGTGTCCCCGGGAGTAAGCGTCCCGAGCTTCCACCCCCTCCAAGACTTCTGCAGGTGCCCCAAGGAGGAACCCTGGCCCCGGGCAGAGAGGGGGCGGTATCACCCAGTCACGGGCCCCCCGCTATGCACCAGTCCCCAGTGTCACCGCTCCACCACCACAACAGGCCCAAGAGCCCTCCCGGGGTGCAGGGTAAGTACAATAATAAACCGACTCGACTGTCTCAAGGGGCGCGCAGGTGTTGGCCCCAGACTAGACGAGTATGACGTCTAGTCCGCGATTCCACATATGAGGGGTAAAATACCTGTTGTTAAGTATCATATTTGTCTAATACATCGTGGAGGTGTCACAAAATTATTAAACGCAAATAAAACGGAAACTTGGCCATTAAAATAAAATAAAAGCATTTTAAATGGTTAAAATAGCAGTGATACATTCCGATTTTTATACGTAAAAAGCCTTTTATAAAATACAAACATCTTTTAACGTCAACATTGATGATATTTTACTAGTTTGATAGATATCGATGGTATCTTTGAAATGTGACGGAACTGGGTCACATAATTTGACGATTGAATTTTTGAAAATATTTTTATAAACACGCATCGGTAGTAGTATGGTACAACGAAATGATCTTGTGTTGAATTGGATTGCTTCTGATCAGGAAATAATTTAATGGTTTGTATCCCAGTCGGGTGTACTTAGGATATTTAAAAAAAATCATAAATGGTTTCCCACTCTCCTTGTACACAAATGCGGGTCGGTTTTCTCTAACATTATACCTCCTTCATTCCTACTTTATTAACATAATTAATGGATGCGTATAACCCGAACGGAGACTAAGGCGCGGTGGGGGAAAAAACATTTCTAGCTGTCAAATAAGAGTCTTCTTATGGAAATTGGAGTGTACCTGTTCAGGTTCAAGCCCCAACTCTAAGAGCAGCCCCAACACAAGTCCCACCAACCAGCAACAGCAGCAGGCGACCGTCAATCTGAGGGGGTCTCTGAGGAGGAGGAACAAATCTGCGGTACAGACGCAGGCCAGGACTAGCTACGAGGCTTACGAGGAGAGGACAGTACCAGCCCTCAGGCAGTGAGTACTAGGAGACTCTCATCTTTATGATTAATTTCATATTATGACAATATCCAGCCCTCAGACAGTGAGTACAAGGAGACTCTCATCTTTATGAATCAAATAGCTGACGCTATTATTTATGCTTTTTTCGATTTTTCGATTCCTGTGTCATTTTTCAATTTTCATAATCTCATCTTTATGATTCATCACATATAACAAGACATGGCTTGAATCCAAATATTCATTTTATCTTAAAATCCCAAATCAGAATCTTAGAGAACATTATATGAATAATGGCTCACTTTCCATAGTTGGTATGATTATTTTTACCCCAATAGGTTAACCGGCCCCTTGGTGAAGTGGCCAGTGCAACTGGATACGAACCTAAGGGTCCCGGGTTCAATTCCCGGTTGGTACCTTAGCTATTTTTCCCGATAGGGGAATTGCCCCAACGGTCATTAGGGCTTGTTAAATTAGGTTCAAGTGTTTCCACTGGTTCCACACCCTCATACTCACTATCACCATCACCTCATCTCATCGGGACATGGAAAGAGCCTCCACGGAAAGGATGAACTATAAGAACATTTTGGCTTCTCCCGGGCAAAGGTACATTAGTACTAACTAATCTTTCCATTACTGGGCTACGAATGATGTAGCCCAGATGTGGAATATTATTATACTTTAATAGGCATACTGATTTAGTTGACATTATTTCTTTATTTGCTCTAAAAATTAGAAATATCAACACATTAATAACATTTCTTGTCACACTGGTAAATCTCATTCTCCCGGCACAGATTTATCTGATTGCCAAACCCTTCCTTCACCTCTGACAAGATGTGTATTATTCACAACTTGTGAATGTGAGGAATGCCAGGCCTCCACCGTGGTTCGGATTCCACGTTAAGCTGTAGGTCCTCCATTTCATCTCACAATCACCCTACCATTACACATTAGCGTAAGTGCGTATAACCCGAACGGGTAGTAAGACGTGGTGCTAATAATAATAATAATAATAATAAAATCTCATTCACTTAAGTGGTAAATTATTGGTCTGGGGTCTAGTTGCTACGTTTAACCCACATGCATGTTGGACTAAGCCCCTGTCAAGCATCACAATAACTCTAAAAAAACATAGGCTATTAAAAAACTATTTCGAATCTTGAATCTGAAATTATTTTGAATCCTAGAATCTCGAAAAGCTATCCATTTGATTTTGAGGGATTTGAATATTACATAGATTCATAGTTTACCATAAAACTATTAGAAATTCTATGGTTTAAGGTCTTCTGGTTCACTCTATTTACGTGGTTGTTCAATTGGAGGTCAAATGACAAGGAGTATTTTAAATATTATTATATTATTGTAAGTTCTGTGCTTTCTCAGTTTACTGAAATTAATGACCCACCATTGACTTGATATTAAGTATTCGGGTTTTATTAACTATAAAAAATGTATATGACATAAATAAAATCAGACTAACACAATATTGTTTGAGTTTCAGTTGCCACAATAACAGCCTGAGGGACTACCAACTTGACAGCGAAGTTTCCACTAGATCTAAACTTAGCGAGCGAGAGAGAAAACAGGCTGTACTACCCATATCAGTGTTTGGAGATGAAATAGTAAGTATGGTATAGTGCGAGGAATATCATTTTCTTTGGCGGATGTGGATTGTTGCGAGTAATGTCATTCTCTTTGGTGGGTGTGTATATTTGCAAGGATTGACATTCTATTTGGTGGATGTGTATATTTGCAAGGATTGACAGTCTATTTGGTGGATGTGTGTAGTTGCAAGGATTGACCATCTATTTGGTGGATGTGTATAGTTGCAAGGATTGACAGTCTATTTGGTGAATGTGTGTAGTTGCAAGGATTGACTGTCTATTTGGTGGATGATAAGCACATGCTTAAGAAGATGAATAAAGGAGTAAATGCTAGACAAAATGAAACAAAATGATAATTAGAAGTAATACAACGAGTACAGAACTAGAGAACTGTAATGTGATCTATTTAATCCCATATTCTCATAATTTGATTAAAAGTTCCTCTGGATCCATTCAGAAATGAGCTAAACCATCTAACTAGGCCATTTATTATAATATTTTGAAAAAAATCACTGCCCGCTTCGATGGCCACATGGTCTAAGGCATCACTCTCGTGTTAGACTTGACTGCCGATGACAGAGAAATTGGATTTGGAATCCCGGTTGGATATACTGAGGGCGGTTTTTTTAAATGGTATTTCACTTTCCTAGACGCAAATGCGGTAACACTTCCTTTAAATTTAACCTTAGTCATCTCTAGCATACTAACGTAATTATTACATATGCGGATAGCCTAAACGGGTAGTAAGACGTAGTGCTAAAAACACCATTACTACTTTTAGTTGTGTAATACACATATTAGGAAAAAAATATTATAATTATAAAATGTATTTATTGTTATTAGATACTTGAAAAACCTCCGACTTTTCAGCGAAGTAGGTAACATGTCTGTATATTGAGCTAAGGTTCCTGGGTTCGATTACTGGCATGGTCGAAAAATTTATCATTGGTGAAATGTGGGTTTATCCTTTCACAATGACGAATTAACGACCGGGGGGATGGGTGTTGTGTCTGTTTTAGATTTAAGTTAGTTTACAAGTCTTGTGTTGATATAATCAATCGGTTCATAAAGTGCACGTTGAATACCTCAAACAAATGAAAAAACCAAAACCAAAGACAAAGATGTAAATAGAAAACATTACAATACTAAAAAACATGATATTCGGATAAAATATCCCGATAATTCTCTCGATAATCAAGCTGCTGTCGAAAGCTTTGCTTCTGATTGTAGAAAGGAGTAAAGTGTCAGTACGTTTCAATCGACACTTTATTCCTACAAGAGTTAAATTATTCTGGCCTTCCTATTTTTACTTTCTCACAGCTACTCGGAAATAAATATTGTGATCATTAAAACAACCCAAATCAAGATTTTTATAAATGTTGACGTTTTATGATTCCCTGAAGCAGAAAAAAATATTTTCGCGATGATATCTGTCTGTGTTTGTATCTCGGCATAGAGCAGAAACTATTTTACCGATCGGGCTAAAACTTGACATCTGGAGTTTTCATAAGGTTCCATGAGGAGTTTTTGAAATTAGATATATAGCCCTTAGATTAAGGTAAGTTTTATCAAGGGCAAATAGAGGAAAAAATATTTAAAAAAATCCGGTTTGATTATTTTAGTTAAATTTTTTATCTGAGCCTTGTTTAATATTACAATGGGGTGACCTGGTGTTCTAGGTGTAAGGTGTCAGACTTCTGTGCTGGGGGTCCGGGGTTCAATCCTCGGTCCCGGCACAGATTTATCTGATTACCAAACCCTTCCTTCACCTCTGACAAGACTTGTATTAATCACAACTTGTGAATGTGAGGAATTCCAGGCCTCCACCGTGGTTCGGATCCCACGTTAAACCGTAGGTCCTCCATTTCATCTTACAATCACCCTACCATTACACATTAGCATAAGTGCGTATAACCCGAACGGGTAGTAAGACGCGGTGTTGCTAATAATAATAATAATAATAATAATAATAATAATAATAATAATAATAATAATACAATGGAAATGGAAAGTTTCGTTTTCCCATGAAAATGAATTTGGGAGTACTTTACATAGAAGGAAACAAAAAACTTTGCTCGTATTTCCGCCATTATTTGAGATACCTAATAACTTATCATTGTAAAGTTATAGTACTATTAAAATATAAATATTTTATTTGAAATATACTTTCATAAAACCAATAGTTTCTGAGCTATAAGCATATATATATTTTTTTATTCAGGTCTTTGAAATATGATATTGTTATGGTCTTTGGTGGAACAAAGTTGTTTCTCTTTTATCAATGTTTCTATAAAGTGTATTTAATTTAATTTATGCTCTTTGGTATAGTGTTTCTGCAACAACAATATATGATATTTCGTTTCACGAAACTCAAGGGTTAACATCAAATGCATCTATTTTAAGATAGAGAAGGTCTGTGTGGTGCACCGTAACATTTATTTTTCGTCAATGTTCCCTCTAAGTGGAGAAGTATCGTAAAAAAGGGTTTGATACCTCAGGTGGAGAAATTCTACTCGAAACAGTATTCGGACAAGGAGGAAGGTCTGCGCATGCTCAAAGAGGAGCTGAGGAAACACGTGACAGGGGACATCCCACCTGAACAGCAACAGCAGGTGCCTAACAAGATTGCCCGTGCTGCCATCTTCCTGCTGCACCGCGCATTGAGGGACAAGGTGTACTCTGTATACAGTCTAGCGGCGGAGACCATCAGGATGTTCTTCGTAGAGTTTGTACCGGCCAGGTGAGATAATAATAACAATAATAATAATACAGTGGAGCGTCGTTAATCCGGATCGATCGGGACCGGGACACATCCGGATTACTGAAGTGTCCGGATTTTCAAATGTGCTTTCAATAACTGTATACATACGTAATGTATTGACTAGAGGATACATGACGCTCGGGAGTCTACTGTATTGCAAAATAGAGGCTGAAGGGTTTGAAAAATACAGTACACAAAATACTTTAATAAAGTATATTGAATAAGAACATGTACAGTACATTATGTAATTTAAATTAGTAACTCTATAATAATTTTTAGAAAAAAAAAAGAATCTACAGTAATTGATGGAAACTTACTGGGTAAGGACTCTTAATTGTTTTTTGTACAAGACTTGACCTGCTCTCACCGCCGATCCGGATTTGCAACGCTCCAGATTTTTGACGTCCGGATTTCCAACGCTCTACTGTAATAGTAATAGTTATTATTATTATTATTATTATTATTATTATTATTATTATTATTAGTAGTAGTAGTAGTAGTAGTACCGCATCTTACTACCCGTTCGGGTTATACACATTTACGTTAATGTGCAATGATAGGGTGATTGTGAGATGAAATGGAGGACCTACAGTTTAACGTGGGATCCGAACCACGGTGGTAGGCCTGGCATTCCTCACATTCACAAGTTGTGATTAATACACGTATTGTCAGAGGTGAAGGAAGGGTTTGGCAATCAGATAAATCTGTGCCGGGACCGAGGATTGAACCCCGTACCTCAGCACAGAAGTCTGAGTGAGATAAGTAGGTGTGTGTTTTACACAAACTTATGGGCACTGTCTACTTAAAATTAGGATGGAATGGACACGCGAGATAATACCAATATTTTTGTGATTTTTATATGATAATATTAACGGTTCTTTAATACTGTCATTGGCATTTGGTATTTGGCGAGAAACTTTTTAAACGAAGAGAAAAAAACTATCACAGATTTCCACAATGCCTACAACAAATATTAAAGAACTGTTTTTTACATACATTAGTGTCTCCAGACTGGGTCAGTTTTTTTTGATTCAATCCACATATTTTACACTACCGCCTGGCTAGGCCTGTCATAGTTTCATACGCCTTATAATCTAGCTTAAGGCTAGGACAGGCACAACATCCAGTCTCTGGCCGTTAATTATTCACCACTGTGAAAGGGTAAACCCACATTCTACCAATGATAATTTTTTTCTTGCCACACCTGGAATCGAACCCGGTACCTTTGGCTTGGCACGCATTGGCACACTAAGTTAAATATCTCGGGCTCTATTCCATTGTCCAGGTGTCATTTTTCAATCCAAACAATATATATTATTATAGTTCAATTAGGGTCCCGCTCTGCTCGTCATGTGGGGTGTTTATTGTACCTTATTTAAATATGTATTCGTTTATTCTGGTGATGATAGGGTGTGGCGCCTTGTCAGAGTAGCAATATACTGCTGTTGACGGAATGTTGGGGTTCAAATCCGCAACCAGTTACGCTGAGGAGTGCAAGAGCTTTCAATATGTGATTTTACCGTCATCTTTATGCTTTAATAACAGTGTGTTTTTCTTTCAATTAATTTATCTATCCATCACGTTCTTTTGTGTTAAATTTGGATCCGCTAATAATTCTTTCAGCCCCTTCTCTTGCTTCAAGTAGAAAGGGAAATTTCTGACAACTAGAAAAGATATTACAGTCAAATTTTCATAGGAAAAACCTTATCTGGCTGATTAAAAGCTACTATATCTATTTTAAAGTATTCATACGCCAATTCGTATGATATTCAGCCGTCACTTTGGTTAGATATTATCAATATCCATAATAATAACGTAGAACAATTATATCAATTTTGTAAGCAATTTTTTTCTAAGATGCTCTTTTTATGAAAATTGTATTCTGTATTTTAGAGTGTCATAGCTGTTCTTGTGTTCAGGAGCCATGTGTAAATATCAGTTTTCTTGTCCAGAGTGACTCCGGCAGAAGTGACGAGGAGCGTGGAGAGATTGTTACCAGAGCTGCTGTCCAAATCAGGAGACACGACTCCTAGGATACACAACATGGCTGTGCACACGATACTCAGCATGGCGGACTGTCAAGAAGTCAGGTATTTACCGTCACCTGCTGGAAGATGAACAAGCTATATGACAAGACTGTGTCGTTGAGAGTATCCTGTGATTTAAACTGCTTTAGGATCCACGTGGTGGGTAGGCTGGAGAGCATAGTTGCCACCTAGTAGGAGTTTGTGCCTTACTACTATGCAAGCATACTCAGTGACCGTCAAGAAATCTGGCAACGTGCATTGGTGGCTATGACAACTACACTTCACGGATTGGTCGAGCATGTTACGAGCCCCCGGCTGTGCTGACCTCAATCCTAAAGCAGTTTAAAACTCAGTACAGATGTAATGTTCTTCATTGCACTGTACTTCAACCACTCTACAGTATAGTTTTTGATGACTTTTCCTAGATTGTTCGTGGGTTCAAACCAAGCCCAGGTCGATGGATTTTTCTTGAGCGATGAGAATCCGTAGCATAGCTTCCTTCGGAGGGGAAGTTAAGCCGTCAATCCCATGACAACTGCGGCATGTAATCCTGAAAGTTATGTGAACATACCTTTCCCATATTTTTTTAGACCTTTTCACTCTCCCCCATAGCTTTGCTATTTAATCCATCAATATATGCGGATTCATACGGATGTCATTGTACTATTGGCAGCATTAAGCCCTACCAAGTCGAAGATGGCTGCGTTATCTGATAGCTCGTTATCTTATTGATTACATTATGTGGCTGACGATTTCCGAACGTCCATCACAGACTCTGCCCTAAAATATGAGTGAAGAATGACCCCTGGGCACGAGATGACTCCTGATAGCTCAGTGGGAAGAGCGTTGGCATGCTAAGCCAAAGGTCCCGGATTCGATTCCCGTGTACAGGTGTCATTTTTCAATTTAAAGAATACGATAATTTAAGCCAATAAAAAATGCCAGTAGCTGAATTTCCTAGTGAAGAAAAGTTGAACAATAAAAGCATCAAGTTAAAATATAAATATAAATATTTAAATATTATTATTAAAATTAATCACGTTATTTTAGTGTGAATAAACAATATTAGAAAACTTCAAGATAAAATACAAGAAACAAAAATCAAATCACAAATTAATGGCGTGGTCGAAACAATCGCTTTCCAGATAGAAATATTTGAAATTATAAAATAGGGTCGTATCCAATATCGTTTTGAGTTAATGCTATACCGCACAAATATTTGATTTATTTTGACAAAAAAGAAAGTCTTGCCATAGAAACTGCAAACAAACTGTCCTTGCCTCGTGTCTTTCATCCCACCTTGATCTCTCCACCATGACCCGTGCATGTACCCCAGAGGTTTGTTTTACAGGGAGCTGCACATCATCCCGGTTCACCTGAGCCGTCCCTTGACGAGTAGCACTCACCCTCGTCTTGCTCTCAGTAGACTGGAGATGGTGGAGCAACTCATACTCAACCACGGCATTTCCACGGACAAACAGAGGTGAGCATTCAGGCAACAGATACACCTATCAACTCATATTTAGCCACGGCATTTCCACGGACAAACAAGAGGTGAGCATTCAAGCAACAGAGAAACACAGGTGAGCATTCACACAACAGGCATACCTTAGCCCGAAAACCACAAAACAATTTTTCTTAATTGCTTATAAATTATTTTAAATACGTTCAGAAATACGGCCAACCTAGTTTCGTTCCTGGTTTTGTAAGTTACTCTTCCCGTAGCCCTTTTATCAACTAAGGGTGTGTTCCGACACCCATTGGTGTGTCGTGGTTTGTTGCCGGGGTAGGTTCTTTGACACGATCTCATCACTTCATTGGTCAGCTATAAAACTAATACATTCACAAGTGAATTATGTACAGCAGAGCTAATATGTGATTGGCTAAAAGTGGACTTTGTGGAGAGCAACATATATATCAGGTACTGGTTTTAACAAGCTCTGCTTAACTGGTAACACACCACAGCACGCCACACCTTGAATCAGCATTGTTTGTTAAAATAAGGGTCCTGGAATCGATTCCAGTAATGCCAAAAAAATTGTTAGTGGTGAAATTAATATAGTTTTCACACTGATTAATTAATGGCTAAGAGACTGGTTGCTGTGTCTGTTGTAGACTTAAGTTAATTTGTAAGTCGTATGTTGATATAATCAATTGATTGAGAAAGCGCACGTCAAATAATTCAAATTGAACTAATACTTAAAATAATGAATGAATTATTTACATTTTTCAGATGAGTGTAAATATAACAAAGTGCGTATATTATTAATATAAATAATGTTTTTCACGTTTGATTCAGTGGATTGACCTGTCGGGTGCTGGCGGAACTAGGTTCTTCCGGTCTGCACCACTCAGCGGAAGCTGTCCGCAAAGTAGCGGAGAGAATATTAACCCTCGTGTACAAAGTAAACCCCCGGTTAGTGCGGAAACAGCTGCCCCCGGATGATGACATCACGAGACGAAACCTTCTCTACAGGCAGCTCTTCCATGAGTTTGATAAGATTGATATTCAGGTGAGGCACTATTTTTAAACATCCACAGTTAAAAATTATGTGATTTGAAAAATATGTTTGGTTAGAAGAACAATTTAGAAAATTCAAACCTATTTCTTTGTGGCCGAGATAGATAACACTTTAATCTTTACTATACTTATAATGTTATTTTATAGGTATTGATAATACCTGTCAAAAATGAGAGCTTCAAATAACATGTCTCGATGTATGAGTATATCATATTTTATACCCATTGTCACACATGCAGCAGAAACATGGACATTGAATGTAAGAGAGATTATGAAAGTGGAGTCCATGGGAATGAAGTTTTTGAGGAACATGTTAGCTGTCACGAGGAGAAACAGGATTAGGAATGAAGTTTGTGAGGAGAATGTTAGCTGTCACGAGGAGAAACAGGATTAGGAATGAAGTTTGTGAGGAGTATGTTAGCTGTCACCAGGAGAAACAGGATTAGGAATGAAGTTTGTGAGGAGCATGTTAGCTGTCACCAGGAGAAACAGGATTATGAATGAAGTTTGTGAGGAGCATGTTAGCTGTCACGAGGAGAAACAAGATTAGGAATGAAGTTTGTGAGGAGCATGTTAGCTGTCACGAGGAGAACAGGATTAGGAATGAAGTTTGTGAGGAGCATGTTAGCTGTCACGAGGAGAACAGGATTAGGAATGAAGTTTGTGAGGAGCATGTTAGCTGTCACGAGGGAAACAGGATTAGGAATGAAGTTATCCGGGAAAGAGTGGGGGTACAGGGGGTATATGAGATAGTAGAAGAAGCAAGACTGAGATGGTATGGACATGTAATGAGGATGGAGAAGGAGAGAATGCCAAAGAAAATGATGGAAATGAAGCATGTAGGCGAAATACCGCAAGTAATACCAAGAAAGAAATGGGAGAAGCAGGTAACAGTAAGTGTGCAAGTGAGAGTAGAAGAATGGAAGCAATTAAAGGAGGAAGAATGATAGAAGGATAGAGGGAGATGGAGGCATTTTACTAAACTGACCTGGCTATAGGCTGAAAACAGTTGTTGTTCTTACCCAAATCAGGGTATACATACTTTCTCATTTAGTATATTGTGATTAGAAACAAAGTTTAAAAAAAAGTTATCAGTAAACTACATCTAAATAATATTTTCTAAGGAATAAATATTATTTTGATAGTTGTTTGGAACTTTATTCACTTTTTGAACAAAATTCGTTAGCCAATTTTTAAAATATCAAATTTTCCAAAAACAATTACCATTCAAATAACCTCATGTACCCACCGTGTAGGTATATGTTTTGAACAAAACTGTTTGAACCATTTTAGAAAAATATTGAATTTCAAAGCCCAGTCATCAGTAAACTATTTTTAATTTTAAAGCTAGAATCAAAATCCCAATTAGCCCTTAAGGTATGACCAGGTAACACCTAATAACCATTTTTTTAAACCCATAAAACCATTAAACCATTTCGGATACATAAGAATCTCAATGCCAAAATGTTTTTAGATCACAAAAGATCTACTTTCTGTCTATGACGAAGTAAAAATAATGCACTATGTAAAAAAAAGAAGTTAAAATCAGCAACTATTCAAACAAATGGTAATTCTCTACAACACTTTAATTCGTTTTCAATAATATCTTAAACAATGTATTGTATTTTATAAAATGAAAAGTACTATTTTAAATTATGTTAATAAAGTGTGAACATTGTTTGTAAGTTTGCTGCCTAAGTTAAACTTAAAAAGGGGTTTAAACTAAAATAATATTTATTTGATATTTAATCTCTGGATATGCATAAGTTTCAATATTGAAAATTATTAATGCCTTATAAAGTGATTAACTGAATTATATCTAGACATGCATCAGTGGAGGCGTGGAAATAACACGTCAGTATCTCATCGCCATGTTAACTGGTGTCGGAAAGGTCGAGGTTCGATTCCCAACCGGGCGTTCCCTAAATTGTTTTCTTTTATTTTCCCTCGCAGATGCGGGTGTAATTTATTTAATTGTACTTTTATCATCTATAACCCACTAGTGTAAATATGCGGATAGCACGGATGGGTAGTATGACGTGGTACAAAAAAACACAAAACAATATCTAAGTTACCTAACAACGTTAGACCAAGTTGGTGCCCTTGGTATTGCTATCAATATATTTACAGCGCAAAAAGGACATACTGGAGAAAAACCGTCTTCAACAACAACAACAACAACAACAACAACAACAACAACAACAAGCGGTGATAATCAATCAACAGAGAGCCAGTGCCAGTCCAGTCACCAATAAGTCACCTGGTCACCAGACGGGTAGTAGTTCCTCTTCAGCCAGCGTCATCACGTCACCTAGCGAGACCTCGCAGCCAGAGACCAGCGATGACAAGTAGGACCTCCAATACTAGCACAATCCCTCCACCCATTCATGTATTGAAATTAGTCCACCAACACCTTCGCCCTTTGCTAGAATGGAAATAAATTCACATTGCCTCCCGGATTTGTTAAAATAAAACAAAATTTCTGACACCTGCATCATTTTTAAAATTAAACAACATGTCTGGTGCCTTTCACCATTTGTTAGAGTGAAGCAACATTTCTGGTGCCTTCACCATTTGTTAGAGTGAAGCAACATTTCTGGTGCCTTCACCATTTCTGGCGTCTGCGCCATTTGTTAGAATGAAACGAAACTATTTCCTTTCTATTAAACTCAAAATATTATGCCAGTGTTTTATATTAAAGGTCATTAAAAATATTCCGATAAGCTGAAATAATATATTTGCAATATGTGTCCAGACAAGGATCAGAACCCAACATATTTGGCTTAGTGCACAAATACTCCATAAACAGAGCTCTCCGTGGTCTCGGCCAAGTTCTAGAGAAGAAATGTGCTATAACAATCTTATATAGACTAAATACTTACTTTAACGGCTTTTATATGACATCAGGAACCGTGTATTAATAGTATATACGCATTCACCCATTAACGTTAATTATATACTGGGTTATTAAAGTCGTTAAACATTTTTAAAACGTCACTTACGTCCTATATTTCAGGATGTGCATCTTCTGCTTGACGAGAGCAGACAGTTTCACCGAGGAAGGTCTCAACGTCCATTATTGGAGGTCGTGCCCTATGTTGACAAGGTGTGTCCATTGCAAACAGGTCGTCGAGATATCCAGCCTTTCTCACCATCTCGTTGGTAAGAAACTTTACTGAAGACATTTTAGAAAACATTCTAATTGAATCTTTCATAAGGATTAAATGAATATAATATAAACCAAGACTTAGATATTGTCGTTAATAAATTACAAAGGTATGAGTTCAAATAAATTTAACTAATAGATTGATCGTTATGAATAACACTTTTACAAGTTGTTTATACTCAATGTTTTCTGTTTTTCCTTAACACACTTTGATATTTAAAATATTTCCCTTGACTACATTTATGTTAGTATGAGTCAAATTGGTCAAATTAACAAACAGGACATAATACACAAATAATTAACAAAATAGTTTTTAACGAAAGTGAAATAAAACATATTAAAACAACAAGTTAAAACATAACTATTCAAAAGTTGGTGATTGCTTGAATTGTAAAAGTTGCAGTATCCAAATTACTTTATAAAATATTTTGACTCTATTTTTAAAAAAACTATCTAAGTCTTATCTGAGATTTCTGTTCCCGTTACTCCTTTCAGTGTTCCAGTGTATGATGGAGATTACTGGAACCTTAGTTATCCGACATGTTTAAATACTCGAATTTTACATACCATAGTCATGGAAGTCGTTAGGTGATGGAACACGATGCGTTACCACGACTCGTAGATGTAAACTGACTATATATATATATATATACATAAATATAATCAATCGATTCAGAAAGTGCATGTTCAAATTTTTTTAAATGTTAAGATAAGGCCCGTACTATGTAAATTGTACTGTATCAAGCAATTGTGTATGGCGGGTTGTATTCTTACAGAGGAGTGTGAAGTCCGGGAACGGTACAAGAAGTGTGATCGTTGCACGGAGGCCATCACTGTTGAGAAATACCAAGAGCACACAAGCGCGGCTGAATGCACGTGTGAGTACACACATGGTGGTCGAACAGCGGCCTAAAGATCAGGCAAGCTCACAAGACTGTGCGAAGTTTCGAAATTTTGAATCAGAATCTTACCAATATTCCATATTCGACCATATTCCAATTTCGAATCGTAATGATTTGAACCGAATTCGAAATTCTAAATTCACATATAGATTTCACATGAGGATTCGATTGAGTTTAGTTCGAAATTCAAATCTAAAAGTCAAACTTTACAAGTAATTTTATTGTTAGTATTAAATAACATCCACAACTTGTGAATGTGAGGAATGCCAGGCCTCCACCGTGGTTCGGATTCCACGTTAAACTGTAGGTCCTCCATTTCGTCTCACAATCACCCTACCATTACACATTAGCGTAAGTGCGTATAACTCGAACGGGTAGTAAGATGCGGTGCTAATAATAATAATAATAATAATAATAATTATAATAATAATAATAATATAACATCGATATTTTACTAAAATATATTTGACAATTCATCATCATATTTTAATTCAAGTCTTATGGCTTTAATTAGATTTTATTTTAATGGATCAGCTCACATAATTTGACTGGGTCATTAAAATTTGTTTGATTTCGTAATATATCTTACTTGTTCAAACGCAGTTTTTATGCCGTTAACTCTTTTTATAAACTCAATTCAAAAATATAAAGTCTATAATTAACATTAATGTTAAATTTGGATTTGATTAGAGTGGGCAGAATGTTTTGTAAAAATGAAAGGATGAATGGTGAAATCGACAGAAGGGTGTTTGCATCTCGGAGAGTAGTTGGATGTATGTGGACCATTGCAAAGAATGAAGTAGTATAGAAAAATGCAAAATATTAAAGTGTGTAGACACCAACATTGTTGTATGGATGTGAAGTGTGGGTTTGTCAGGAGAAACGTAAGAACAAGGTGAATGAGGTTGGAATGAGATATCTTAGAAATGTATGTGGAAAAACTCGTTAGGACAGAGTCAGTGATGAATGGGTGCTGAAAGAGTGGAATTTGGAAGGGAATCCATTAGCCCAATGTGAAAGAAGCGTCTTACGTTGAGTTGAGTTGGTTTGGGCATGTTGATAGGATGAGTGTGGATGGAGTGACGAAACAAATATATGAAGGTAGAGTGTGTGGATCAAAAGGAAGGGGTAGGCCATGTAAGACGTGGCTAAATGTTGTAGACGAATGTGTGAAAAAGAGGAACATTAATAGTTTCAAGAATAAAATAGCATGTATGACTCGGTGTATGGATGTTGTTGAAACGAACTGAGAATGCAAGGATAGGGAATTGTGGAGAAAGTTAGTGAGGATGGATTAAGTCCAGAGTTTTTTTTAGTTATATGCACATTTTCTTGCCTACCCCGTAAGGGAATGGTGTGATTAGGTATGTATATATGTATGCATATTCTAATAGAATATTTTCCGATTGAAAATAGTTCTATAAAAACAATGGTATTCAACCTGGGGTACGCACACCCCCAGGGGTACGAGAATACATATTTGGGGGTACGTAATATGCAGGCCAATATACATATTATTTCATGATAAACACTGAACTTTTTTTTTCTCTCCTCCACCCCTCATAGTTGTAGATGATAGAATGTGTATAACTTGCATTATGTACAAACAACTTTGGGGGTACAAAATTGAAGATAAATTATATCTGAGGGTACATAAACAAAAAGTTTTGAATGCCAGTGAATTAAAAAATATTCGATTCTTACTCGATCCTAAAATGTTACATATCATGAAATTCGATTCATAATCAATTCAAATTAGTAAGCAAATATTTGGTTTCAATTCAAAAAGGAAAAAATTAGTCTATGTACTGTACACTCAGCTTACTCTGTAAGGTTGCGGTCTAAGTGTCTCTGGCGTAATAAGCCAAAGGTCTCAAGTTTGATTCCCGTGACTAGATGTCATATTTCGATATAAAGAAGATAAAAAGCGAACGCTTAGCTTGTATTACCAGTAATATATTATATTTGAGAGCACATATATTTTGTTTTTTTTTAGCTGTGGAGGCGATGTCGAACCATTGTCCGTTGTGCCACAGTACTATTCCACCCTGGGAGGACGGCTGGCGACAACACCTCATCTCCCTGCCCTGCCCCAACCACCCACGTAGAAAACACATAAAGAGCCGTAAGTTCCGTCAACCTACACTTAGCGCTGTTGCATTAGATAGAAATACAAGATTGGTTAGCACGCCGGTTCTGATACTGGAAACAGACTAGAAAGCATTTATCCACAATGTGGCTGTCTTCCTACTTATCTGGGGAATGTCAGTGTATACCCCATCTACGGTAGAAGTGTAGGAATGTGACAGCTAAAAGAAGGTTTTCTATTGCAAACATTTGTTGAAAGTGACGTTAACTTATTCGGAAATAATTATTGATAATATAGTATTACTAAGAGAATAATAATTATTACTTAATAGTTCTATTAATGTTCATGTTTATTTGGTAAGGAGTAATAATAATTGATAGTTAGTTTATATCTTCTTTTTTATTCCCTTCTCCTTATTTTATGTCATTTTCTTCTATGATAATGACATGTTTCGGTGATTTATCGCCATCTTCAAGTATTATTTGTACTAAAGATGATTAATTTTACTTCGTACTATTGGAAAGTTTGTGAAATTCTATGGTTTTATATGGAGTAATCTCACTAAAAATTATTCCATATAAAACCATACAATTTCACAAAGTTTACAATAGTACGAAGTAAAATCAATCATATTTAATACAAATAATACTTGAAGATAGTGAAAAATCATCGAAACGTGTCGTCGTCATAGAGAAAACTAAAACATATATAAAATAAGGAGAAGGGATTAAAAAAGAAGATATAAACTTACTATCAATTATTACCTACTAGGTTAACATAAGCTACATTCAGCCAATGTATTCAATAAATAACCTTTCACTAACTGTCACTTATAATCTCTCCTGCCGTAGATGTGATCTAGCTTCACTGAAAACTAATTGGCTAAGGGCATTAGAGTGAACAATATTATTATTGTTTGTTTCGAAATAATGCTAACAAGAACCTATATTATTTTACTTTTCATAATCATCAGGAGTATTACTTACATAAACTTGTTTTACCCCTAAATTGTATATCTGAATAAAGTCCATGCATTAATGGATAGTGTTAAATGACACTAGTTAATATAATAAAATACATTTAAAAAGGTGTAGAGCACTCAAAATTAGGAATAAAACTTTTATGTTTATTTATTACAGGAAGTTCTCGACTTACACGGATTATAGCTACGCGCATCCGTAGACACGTGTTTCCGGTATTTTGACTTATATATTCACACTTTTATCTTATTTTAACAAGCCACCAAAATAAATAAATGTTTCTTTTTATAACTTAGAGCCATACAAAATATTATTTTCAAAATAAGAGTTTTTATTTTGTAACACATGCGCATGAACACGACTGACCACGGTGTGTACGTCATCAACAGCCCTTGTTTTGGCTGGTGGCCTGTTCGCCATCTTAATTTATGAATAGTTGGTTGCCATTATTAAGCTCTCATTTGAAAAGCATTTTTAAGTGAACCATAGACGTCGCTTACACAAAAAGAAACATTCAAACAGCTATTTTTGTAAATTTATGTTTCAATAATGTAAAAATAAAAGTTAAAAGAAAAACATTATATAAAAAACTAATTGTTTGTTGTGAAAGTTTTGAGTGCCAAAAGTGACAGCAGCTCAGCATATACTCCTGCAGATCATATGGCTTGGCGAATGGATACATCAAAGTAAATATGGTAACTTTTGATAGCTGTCATTTACCTACAATTCTATGACGGATGTACTGTACCAAGAGAGTGCAAATCATTTTTCTCAAAGTTTTCTTTTCATAAGTTGAACCTGTTTAGATTTAATTAACTTTTGAAACGAATAAATAAATAAATATATATAAATATAATTTTAACCTTGAATTTCTCAAAACCCTTAAAAAAAAATCACACATGAGCTTGTACATTTTAGCACCATTTATGAAAAGTTTTCTCATTGGATCAAAAGTGTTAAAATATTGGATCAGTTGACACGGGATTGCCCTTCAAGTGGTTTTTCAACTTGTGTCGAAACCTTCACAAAGAATTGATAGCGTAAGTCGAGGACTTTCTGTTTATATCATAATAATCATCCACTTTTACAAGATATAGAGTGGGAGCTAATTTATTTTCAAAGAATCTTTCAAATTCATAATATAACCATAACAAAGACACCACTATTCATAAACAAAACAAGCACAAATACATTATTAATGTTTCGGTAAAAACCATATAAACAGCTTTTTAAAATCTTAACATGATATTATTATTGTTTTGGATCATTTTACTGCAACAAATTTAATTTGGGATGGAAGTTAAGGAGGGTTAAGGGCAGTATATCTGCAGTTTTTAGAAAAAAAAGTTTGGAAATATTAGATACAATATTGATGTAGTAGATGTGTTTAGTTTAATTCTCTACCTATTTTAATCTGAACCATTTTTTATTATTTTTTTCATGAACATCGTGGAACTATATCTTGACTTTTTATCTCAACAAAAGCCACCATGACCATGACTAATATTCAAAAACTGAAAATTAAAATAAACGCATCCACTGAGGAAATATTTGATTTATTTTGTCCGAAAATTATTTTTGGTAAAAAAAAAACCTGTTAAAATACCGACCTTGACTATCGTTTCCATCTATCCCACCTTAAGCTTTACTAATATTAAAAAAAATAAACTTATCAGATGATATATTTAATGCACCATTTGACTTCTTTTATAGGGTGGTACTTCTGATCGGGAACCTTCTCTATTTATAACACTTTAAAGGTACAAATCATACAACAATCATTATTCTAAACTATTGGAAAAACCTGTAGAAGACAATCAATAGCTTAATATTATTCATAATTCAATCAGAGACGTTCTTATTTTTAAACTAAACCAGCACCATCTGAATACATACAAAGGAGAATAACCTAAGTTTCAAAATAATGATTCTCACCCTTGTAATATATTTAGATGGAAGCACTTAAATTCAAATAAACGGAATCACACAAAGCTAAGTTTACAGTTCCTTAAAGTTGATCTGGATTAATTTACAAAACTTAGTTTAAGACCTAGAATCAGACGACTCAATTTGTGTCAAAGAAGGTTGATTGTCGTAAGGTTGTGTCAGATCACCTGACAGTAAACTGCACGTTAAGTATGACAATAAAATAATAAAACTACAGCACAAGCACATAAATAATTAATACCACGCAAACACTCCAAGCGCTCACCAATCTAATAAATCACATATATTTATAATTAATACAATCTGCCAGAGCTTGCACTCTTACTAAAATAACATGGTGGAACCACAATCTCACTAAATACTATGCAGAACAAAAACCACTATGTATTTAAATGTATTTTGAACATATTCTGACTGTAGCGAGGAGTGATATTTTGGAAGTTGTACCAAAACATTAAGCGACAGAAGGGAGCGCGAGTAATTTTACAGTTTCTATAACATTGCACTTTTTTGACCAAAATAAATCAGATATTTCTCCAGTAGCAACATGGAGTTTAGTTTTCTGCACGTGCTGATATCAACAGATCTTGAATATCTGTCATGGGTGTCCTGGAATTTTGTCAAAACTTTTTCTCTTTATTTAAAAGGTTTTGACAAAATTCCAGGACACCCTTGACAGATATTCAAGATCTGTTGATATAAGCAAGTGCAGAAAACTCAACTCTATGTTGTTACTGGAGAAATATTTGATTTATTTTGGCCAAAAAATTTATATTCTATAAAAACTGTAAAAATACTTTTGCTCACTTTGGCCGCACCTTAAGGCAGGATGAAGAGCAACTCGAGTTAAGGTACATATTTTTACCATTTTTAAACCAGAATTAAATTTTTGTTCAAATTGATTAAACTGTTTTCTTAAGTATTTAAGTTTAGTTTGATTTTTTTTGGCACATACCAATCACAAGAGTTTTATACTATTTGTGATCGGCAAAATAAATTTGTTGTTACAAAAACTTCAAAAATACTAGCCTTAATTCGTGTTCACCTTCACCCCACCTTAAAGTGATATCCAGCAGGGGAGGAAATAGTTTTACGGTGCTAGTTGGCTCAACCAGTGGTAGACTGTTTTGATGTCTCTTTGAGCGTTGTAACGTCTCGAGCCAGCGCAGTGCTGAATTTGTATCAATACGTTCGCTTAAACGTTTTTCCTGACGCGTCCTCTTTTAAAATTGACATTAACGAGTCCAAATACAACTATATTAATTTACAGTATACTGTTTTAAAAAAATCCTTAACTTTTATTTGATCTTTTAAAGGTATTACTAAATATTCTATTTTTTTTTCTCTCTAGAGTTATCACACGGATTTAGAAAATTATATAATTATTACTATAGTTTGTTTATCATTTGATTTAAGTGCACCTGTGAGTTTGTCATATTTTCTAGTAAGTGCACACAGGCTCTATTTAATCTTCCCATTCTAACCTCGATTACCTGTCAATTTCATACAACTGGCTCATACTTCCACGGTTTATTTAGGAACACATAAATATTTTATTCTGAACTGTATCTTCAAATAAATGCTAACAAAACGTTTGTGTTGGACTATATAGCTGTTGCATGCATGTGGCGGCGGTATATCTGGTTTATAAACCATTCGTTGAACTTAAACAAGTTTGATCCTTGATACTAAATAGTTAGGGATTACGACTACAGTTACCTTGGTTCATTTCCAAGTGAAATCTAGAAAATGTTATTAACAGGGCTCAGATTTTGATTACAGATTTTTTTTGTTCATCACATATTTTTTTTAAAAAACTTTATTCATGCATGATCCCATTGTAAAAATGGATATTTTATGTGTAGTTTTTTTGTGTGTCATTTGTGAGTTTAAGGTTTTAGTTTCTTTATTTGCGTCATTTTTGAGTCATTTTAGGCATTTTTGAAATAATATCAATAACTTTATAAATACAACATACAGTTGTCGGAATGAGAAGATAAGGAAGGCGATGAACTTTGAATCCTCTTTGCTTGTCTGGTTAGGAAATACACATTCCTGGTGGGATACCGCAACTCTAGAGTGAAGAGGGTTGCGTCGGGAAGGGGTTGTATAATAATTCTGAATCATTGCCATATTCAGCAGGATACAATAGCTTAGTTGATACAAGTTGTTCATTGTGTTTTACATTTAGTAGATTGTGTGCATGATTTAGTCGTATTCATTTATTACGAGTTCTTGTTCATATTTTTAGTTAATTTTTTGAAAATTTAACTTCATTTGTTTTAGAATTTCTTGTTCATTTATTAGGTTAATTTTGATCATATTTAGGTCATCCAAATCTGGGCCCTGATTATTACTTTTGTTTGGATTAATCCAAGTATTCAGATGTAAAAACGCTTGGATCTGTATGTGTAATACCTGTAGGGATGCGAGTAGGATGTAGTATGCACATTCAGTCTGTGTTCAGAAAGTGCGCGTTGCAATTTATTAACTATTTTATTTAAAAAAATGTATACATGAAAAACTGCGTAACAGTTCTAACTCATGTCTGTTGCCAGTAAAAGATGCCTCTATATCCATTTATAAAATACTGTCCTCCAAACTTTGATTACTAAATAAACAAAGTGGAAAATAAACTAACAAATATTCCTGGTTGACAATAAGAGTGTACGATTATGTCAGTTCATTTTCTCTTAATCCTGTCAGTTCTTTTAAAATCAAAATAAAACTTAACCAGCTCTGGTTTAACCAGGCAGTGACTTTATGCTATTAAAAAAAAGTATAATTAGTAGTTAAAATTAAAGACGATTAGAACTAGAAGTCCTCTTACATACTACTGGAAAGTACATATGTGTCTCAATTTTAAAAACAATAAATCCTTAAGATAGCCTATCTTAATTTTGGGTTCATTTATAAAATATTGTAATAAAATATCTAGGCAATTTTTAGTTTCTTAATATAAAATATATTTCACTTCGAATATATTTTGGGCCTTTAGATTACAAGACAGATAATATCTGAAGGGAAATAAAAACTCTTAAGTGCTTCGAAGGTGATGATTGATAAAATAGCCATAGCAATTAGAAATTATTAATTACTTATTTTTTAGAACTTATATTCTCTATAAGAAGAGTGGTTTTAAGCTCATGTAAACAATCAGTAAATAACGCCAAACTTTATTACGGAAAGCACATGAAGATTATCATAGGACCTTTAGTATCAGTTATAAGCTATTACATAATTTAACTTTCAATCGTAGCTGAAACCCTTTATAAATATAACAGTTAACAGCTCAATTCTACTATACCTTTAGTATCAGTTATAAGCTATTACATAATTTAAATCTCAATCGTAGCTGAGACCCTTTATAAATATAACAATTAACAGCTCAATTCTACTGTAAAGGTGTTTTCCTGGAATATAGTGACCATATTACTAGAGACATGGCTTCGAATCTTATCCAGTTAATACTAAAGCTTATTTCAAAGACAATAGAAAATATTATGGACTCTTTAAAACCTATTAGACATTAAATTTCCGATAGTATCTCAATATTTAAACTCTATTTCTGTTTAAGGTTCCAAATCACCGTCCGAAAATAAAGAAGAATCTTCACAGCAGATGACATCAACAGTTCAAAAAACATTCTAGCCACACAAACGCCATAGAAAGTCTATTTCGTCCTTTATAGCAGAATTTATTGTAAAGATTTTGATTTTGGTCAATTGCTGACGTAACGAAATATTTTCTTGCCAACGTAATAATAATAATAATAATAATAATAATTGTAATAGGCTGACAAAAACATAGTTGAAAATAATACTACGGTGAAAAGGATAAGTCGCTATTAAATCTTCTTTTATTAAAAATATATTGTATGTTTTTGATCCACATAATTTGAAATCATTGCTAGTTTAAGATAAATTAATATTTGGTGTGTATTCAGTGTCTAAATTCCTATATTTGTAATTCTTAAAGTTGCTCATGTTATATAAAAAAAAACTATTTTTCATTACGTACACTTTTTAACTAGACTGAATCGGTTGCTCTCTATTGAAAATTAGTATCAAAGAATTAGCAAGTAACATAATTAATTCGTAAATGTAAACAAACTCTACTCAGTAGAAATGTAAAAAAAAAAGTCCAGTTGATACATTAATTTGTTTTCAACAAAGGTTTTAATGAATATATGTGAACACTTTGTATTCCTCCCTTTGAAACTCTCCACATTTTAATTAGTTATATGACTTTTAAAATAATATAAAATTTTAAAATAAATCTTGTTTCTTTTGAGTATTCAGTTTTTACTTCATTATGTCACCTTGTCTGTCCGTGTGGGCCTATGATTGTCAGGATGGGTTGCAGCTGAGGATGGGGGAAGTGACTGGGTTCTAATTGTGTGGGTTCGTAATTGACTTCCACTTGGGTTGCTATGGTTTTTTTATTGTACTACTATGGTCTATTACAAAACGTGATATCGATGAGAAATATTAAAAGATATGAAAGAACTTTATGGATTTATTTAGGAGCTCATGACAGAACGAAGTATAGCAAGGAATGCTTAACCAATAGCCTGACTGACCTCCAGGTGATCCAACATTGTTTACGGACACCTGTACCCTGGACTTGACCGAAGCCCTCCCTCTAATACATGTACTGATGATCTGGCGTCCGAGCCCAAGTGACCCTAAGAAACGGGTAGAGTGACCCCCTAGACTCGATGATGATTAGTCAGCCATGATAGCTGGATACATCACTCTTTATTCTGCTTTCTGGCCTGGTTTACCGTGAGGAGGAATGCTGACACTATGTTTATGTTGTCAGCGAAAATGTTCTTGTTTAATTGCTAATCACAACACTTTGCATTACTCGTTTTGTCATTCACAATTTATAACACGACAAATGTTGAACAAACACGCCTCAATTTAAGTCGTGTCGATTACAATTTTATGGTTGGTACCTTTTATTTTATAAAATACAATACTGTAAGACCAAACGTTAAAACATAAACCCAACTTTACTCTTTTTACGTGGGCTTAAGCTAATAAAAATAGACCGAACAACTTTTAGTACTTATACTAATTCCAAGAAATTAATTTTTTTGGTTATTTTTTACCTTTGATAATAATCCTGTTGCTCAAGTAAAAAATAAAAGTAGATCTTTTTATTGAAATAAACTTGTTTGCTTTAAAATATATTATATTCAACTAGTTTTGTAAAACTATATATTCATTTTAAGCAAAATCGTTAAGGCCATCATTAAGTGGCACATTGGTTGTCAAAGTTTCACCATCTCTGTACTAGATATTAGACTCTACTAACTACTAGAGCCACCTACTACTAATATTAGCCCACATACTTTCTAGAAGTTGTGATCATGACCGAACTGCTTTAACCGGTTTGTACTTTGATGGCCTCCTCATATATTAATAAGCCCGGAAGTTCATCTCTTGTTGGAATTTGATATCGTATGGGATGGATAACATTTTTTTATATTGTTTCAGGAATTTATTCGTCGGCTCAAACGTTTCCTCTCATTACATTCCTGTTGGAACTACGCTTCTCTTTTTACGTTTATTAATCAACAATTTATGGAATACATTCTGTTTATTAAGCTAGTAACCCGCCTCGGTGGCGTAGTTGGCTAACGCGCCAGTCGTGTTGAGCTCGACCTCGAGGACGGGGAGATCGAGGTTCGAATCTCGGTCGGGTGAACTGGGGGTGGTTTTTCCTAAATGGTTTTCCACTCTCCCTCCACGCAAATGCGGGTTCACTTCCTCTAAATTCAATCCTCCCAATTCCTAATCCATTAGCGTAATTAGTACTTAAGCGTATAACCCGAACGGGTAGTAAGACGCGGTGCTAAATAAAATTAAGCTAGTAGCTTTTTAACTCTACATTAAAAATAAAGTTTTCTTGCATTAATCATGTAATTGTTTATTTTGAGCGCCACTAAAACGAGCATTTAAGGTGGGATGAAAGTGGACGCGAGAAAAGGCCAGTGTTTTAGCAGTTTTTATGGCAAAACATTTTTGGCAAAAATAAACCAAACATTGCTCCAGTACAAACATAAAGCGTTTTACTTTCTTCACATGTTGATATCAACAGTTCCTGAATATCCATCATGCGAAAAGCGGCATTAGACGAGAAACTTTTTAAATGAAGAGAAAAAGTTATTGAATACCAGGACACCCTTCCTTTACAGTTATTCAAGAACGGTTGATATCAACATGTGAAGAAAATTAAATTCTATCTTTGTACTGGAGCAATATTTTATTTATTTTAGCCAACAAAATGTTTTGCCGTAAAAACTGCAAAAAACACTGGCTTTTTTTCGTATCTCCATCCATCCCACCTTAATGGTTTTGTAGAATCAAGGAGTACAATAGTTGTCTCATAGGAGGCAGCACTTCTCCTAGAGAGGTACGACCTTATCGATCGCGCGATACTTGGGCAGATGGCAGAAACTTCGCCGAAGGAACAAATTATGCTCAAATATTTTGTTGCTCCTGACCAATACTACTATGATTATAAAACTTTATTGTTTTAATTAAATTATATAACACGTATTAAAAAATCTATACATCTTAAAGATTTTCATAAACGTATAATACTATCATTTAATCAATTTTCCACATATCGTCGCTGTGAAATCAAACTGGCATATCTGCAAAATGTATATTTTTCACCTGAGCACTTTAAAGTTTTCACATGTGATATTTTCCATTTAACGTCCGTTTGGTTCACCTCAATGCCACCTTTTGCATGAATAAAATTTAGACAAATACTGCTTATTGAAGTAGTAGTTGCAAATAAATCGGAAATTGCTTAAATTAAGAGAAATATGCAGATATGCCAGTATGACTTTA
>CABFWO010000584.1:213796-282569 GCA_902155825.1 Timema genevievae | reverse complement strand
CATACACACATACACACATACACACATACACACATACACACATACACACATACACACATACACACATACACACATACACACATACGTACATACATAGTCATGCGGTTATCTTACGGGATAGGCAAGAAACTGTGCATATAGCTAAAAAAAAATCTTCAACTCTGTACAAATTTTTTTTCAATCTGCTAAGTTAATATTTTAAGTTTTACTCACCTTAATACGGGAAGCTGGGGTTTTATTCCAACTTGATGCAAAAAATATAGTGTTTTTCAAGATACTTAAGTGATTAAATATTGTTAAAAGATATATTACTTATCCGTGTACTTTTCCCCTTAAATTAAATCTCCATTAAACCTTTACTCACGAAACTCATTGGGGATTGTGGGTCGCGGCCAGGGAAAACAAGTTTTGACTGTACCTGTGAACTTTTAGCGCCCCCTAGCTATATAATCTGTACCACCACACACACAAAATAACGTATTAATAATAAATGGAAGTAAAAAATGATTTAATAATACTCACAGTTTAATCCTTGTTTATATTGGCAACAACCAACAAGCCAATCCTGAAAAAACCTAGATGTTTGCTTTTTTGACATTGCTATAAATAAAGAAGTGTCTCTTTCCATTTGTCTGGCTATGAAGGACTAGAGCTCTAAAAACAATTTGATCAAAACTTGCCTTTTTGTAAGATGGATGAAGTTAAAGGGTTTCCCACAAAGTAAATTCAAATTTTTAAAGAAATTTAAGTTGTGAATCTTTTTACGTCTTATTTTAGAAACAATTTGACGAGTTTGGAATTGTTTTACCTAGTTTTTGAAAATTCAAGCTTCTTCCATTATCATATTTATATTGACAACCCTTGTAGAGGATACATGCCATTAAAAGAATCCTTAAATATGAATAAAAAAAACCATTCAAAAATGGGTTAGCAAAACATCATCATCATATTACTTACCTTGAACTCGAACTCGAGGGAATATCCATAAAAAATATTAAAATAACTTCCTAATTTTTAAGGAAAGAGTAATTTATATTCATATTTTTGAAATCAATGTCTGACTCTTAATAAACTATAGTAAAAAAATAATTTTGTAAATATACACACCATGTAATATACTTATTATTAGCTTACCACTACCATACCGGACTATATGACCGCATCAAAAACTCTTCTCTTCCACAAGCCAATAGCTGATACAACTTTTTCTGACTAGTCTTACCCACCAAACGTATTTGAATCGTCGCTTGAAATCTTGCAGAGCTGGTTGAATAATTTCTATTAGGTAAACATAAGATATTTCACATGTGCTAATCGATCGGGATAAGATGGATGACACATTACCGGGTACAAGGACTATGGGTTCATCCATAAACCATGAAATGCTGTTGTGAGGGAGGAAAGGGGGGAGCTCTAATGATGCATATATGGNCATAAGATATTTCACATGTGCTAATCGATCGGGATAAGATGGATGACACATTACCGGGTACAAGGACTATGGGTTCATCCATAAACCATGAAATGCTGTTGTGAGGGAGGAAAGGGGGGAGCTCTAATGATGCATATATGGCGATCAATTGTAGGAGGGGGGGGGGGTGGTTGGAGGAAAGTAGGTACATCATAGTGTCACGTAACACAGATCTGATACATAAATTCTAATGTTGAATAAATAATACGATTATGTTTCATGTTTTCACTGTTTGTTTTGATTCTGAGTTGTATTAAATCTGAGCGCCTCTTTTAGTGTCACAAAATCTTATCTTTGAAACAAGGACTTCCTCTCTTGATTGGAAAAGTGATGTAACACAGGTTAGAGGGGGGTAGTGAGGCTAAATGTTTATTTGGTGTTATATGGAGGACGGGTGGGTTAAAAAAGTAAGAATAATCCATTACTTGGCTTATGGATCACCCTTAAAGTTGGAGAGAAGGGGACCCAGTTTTATGGCAAAACTTTTTTTTTGCCAAAATTAATAAAATATTGCTTTAGTACAAACATATAATATAATTTTATTCACATGATGAACTCAAAATTTCTTGAATATCTGTCAAGAGTGTTCTGAAATTTAATGATAACTATTTTTCTTCTTCGTTTAAAAAGTTTGTTAGATAATGCTTCCATGCTCATGACAGATATTTAGGAATTGTTGATATCAAGATGTGAAGAAAATTAAACTTCATGTTTGTACTGGAGCAATTTTTGATTTATTTCATACAAAAAAAGTTTTACTATAAAAACTGCAAAAACACTGGCCTTTTCTCGTGTACCCTTTCATCCCACCTTAAACGCCAGCCTCATCTAGGCTGGTTTTCCGGTAGTAGAGTGTCTCGGTTTCAAATCCCGGTTAGGTGCACTGAGCGTGATTTTCCTCGCAAATGTGTGTGCATTCCTTTTAAACTCCACCAAATAACTAACTGTATAAGGTAACACCCGCCTCGGTGGCGTAGTTGGCTAACGCGCCAGTCGTGTTGAGCTAGACCAACGAGGACGGGGAGGTCAAGGTTCAAATCTCGGTCGGGTGAACTGGGGGTGGTTTTTCCTAAATGGTTTTCCACTCTCCCTCCACGTAAATTCGGGTTCACTTCCTCTAAATTCTACCTTCCCAATTCCTAATCCATTAGTGTAATTAGTAATTAAGCGTATAACCCGAACGGGTAGTAAGACGCGGTGCTAGATAATAATAATAAATATATATATATTTATATAAGGTAACACTTTCAACCTACAAACAATATTAAGTTTAAAATTAAGGCAAATAAAATTAGGGTGGTTATAATCTATTGAAAATTTAAGTAATGTATAAACATGTTTTTTGTTAAGTGTAAAACACAGACCCTTTTTAATGATTGGGCTGAAATTTACAAATCATTTTCTATTTTTAATATTCAACTTTAATTCAATTATTGAATAAAAATTACAATCAACAGTAAAAACAAATTAGATAAAGGGGTTGAGGTAAAATAAATAGACAAACCAACAAAAACTATTCCAATTAGCTAAAAACTGTGATTATGTATATTATTGAAACCAGATAAAAACATAAGTGAATGAAAACAAATTATTTATATTTTAATAAAAAACACACGCCTATTTTAATTTATTTAGTAATGAGGTTTTCCCATAGATTAAATACAGCTAGTTACGTATTAATGAAACCCAACGTAATTGGACAAATTTTTAATAAACATAAAAAATGAATACATTAAAATAATAAAATAAATTAAATGAGAACGCACCAGGATTTGTTTAGATAGAATAAAACACAATGTCAGAAATTCAAAAAGGATTAAAATAAAATATTATTAGACGTTCTTGCCACTTGTTAGTCAATCATTGCTACGCGTTTTGGTTAAATATTCATTTTTAATTGTCAAAACAAAATATTTAGCCTCATTGTTTTTACATTTATTATATTGTATATTTATTAAATGTTACAAAAAAATGTACTTGGCAAATTATGACTCAAGAAATATATAAAATCGTAGAATTAGTTATTTCTCCATATATTTTCGAACAATTCAAACCCAGACTCTACAAATCACGACACCGGATATTGGTTGCCAGTTGTGACGTCAGCAGGATTCGTTAAAAAACCTTCATGGCATCGTTTGAATATCGATATATTATTCAAACGGATGGCTTAGGAAGGAAAACTTCGAAGGTATCAATTTATTGTATAGCTGTCATCAGAATATGCTAACGTAGCAGTTTAGTAAGATAAATTACGAGAAAAAAACTGTTTCCATCCTTTTATCTAAATGTTCAGGGATGCTGACTACCCTCTTAGTAAAACTTGGGTGTCAACCAAATGTGTGAAGTAAACAATCTCATATATAAATTTAAAAAAACTGTACAACACAATCTCACATACTTTATCTTATAGTCCATTTTAGTTGAAATAAAATTCTCAAAAATTGGTTGTTACTTATCAGTAAACTCCATGGTATGATCGACCGAGCGGCCACTACTGTTGGCGAGGATAGTGCCAACATTTGGTGATAGAGGGTGTCATGGGGTCAGCACAACGAGCCCTCTGTTTTATTAAACCAGAGCTGCCACTTATTTATTCAAGAAGCTCCTAATTTCTACTCACTATTGGGTAATTTATTTGTCAAAAAAAAAGTACATAGGTTATATTATAAAACACTCCCACTTTTGAACTAAATCGTTGAAGCCATTTTTAAAAAAATTCTAATTCAAACAATTCGATTTTAAGTTAAAGTACCTACCCTTAATTATTTATATATAACTAAAATCACGATTTAGCCTATGAACAAATAAAATTTAAATCAGGTTTGAACAAAATTCATCTAACGGTTTCGGCTGTAGCTTTAAGTATAGAATATAGACAAACAGAGATACAATCAGATACAGACATAGAGTAAGACAATGATATAGGAGGAATTGTATATAGTTTTTAATTCGTTATTAAATATAAATTCAAGATTCATCATAATCCTTAGGTAGACGATGTTCATGATTACAATAGCCTACCTATATGAGAAAGTTAAAATAACTGTAGAATATTTACCTTTGACAAAATTACCACAACACTTAGCTTAGATCTTTCGAAAATGAAATTTTTGTGCATTGAATATTTGTTAACAGATTAAAGAATATCTGATTAGTACCCAATATTATATTAAGGTTTTGAATCAACTCTTGACTCCTGTTTCTGCCGCCGGGCCGTGCTAATCGTCGACAGCGAAGGCAGAGGGATTTAACAACAGAAAAGAAATATATTTATATATTTTACAAACTTTATTACTCAATCCAATTAAACTAAAAATTGTATTTATTTAATTAATTTACTAAACAGATATCAAATAACCTTTTACACTAAAGGTTCAACGTCTATCGTTTAAACGTAAATTTAAACCTGATAAATCATAAATGTAAAACTCATTTAGTCTAGTCTACTTAATCGGTGTCTGAGATGTTGGATTTTAATTCCATTGGCCTGTATTTAGAATGTGTTTTTTTTTTCTCATAAATTGTTTACCAGTTTCCTTCCACTCACATGATGGTATTTTTACTTTAAATTTTACTTCCCTAATATAGATTTCATTAGAATAACTACATGTGTTTAAGATGGATGAATAGAAAATGTAGAGATATAATAATTATTACTAAATTAATTATATTGTATAATTATTTGTTAATACCCATGATTTTTTTAGCACCCTGTCTTACTTCCCGTTTGGCTTATACGTCTATGTACTAATTAATCTAATGTGATAGGGATGGGGAAGGTCAAATTTAGATTAAATGTAACCTCGTTTGCATGAAAAACGTGGAAAACCAGGCACAGTTGTTTTGCTAAGCAAGAAACTAGTATAAGTGATATAAATTAATGTTTGTACGAATATATCATTGGCAAAAATTACATCTTCAGACAAATTTAATATAAATGAAAAAATACATTTGGACACGGGTTTGAATTTCGTGACCAAGCGCCATTTTAAACTATATTTGATTTAATTTAGTTAAAAATGAGATCTGGGGGGCAGGAATCGAACTCTAATGTAAATTAAATAAATCGTGTTGTTCTCCTCCGTACGGACGTACCAATAATTACAATTATTGGCAACCTGTGTGCTTATATTTATTATATTTGATTTAATTGAAAGTTAAACTAAAATGTTCCTAGCTAATTCCTAGCTAAAGGCTAATCAATTCTCTTTGAAACTTCAAGAATAGTTTTCAATATTGATTGTTCTACTTATATTATTGTATATTTTCTAAATGGTTTATCTTTGGTCGTTCAACTTTAGTTTTAAAAGCAAGTTCCTTTAACCAAATACCTTACCACCAATATAACTCCTACAGGATGTTTGCTAAATAAAATTGTTGACAGGGAAGTGATTGTGGTCCACGAACTGTGAAAATTGATTCATAGCGCTTGCTCCTTGATGGTGTGGGGTGTAGGAAGAATTTAATTAGTGGCCAGTTTGGTTAGTGGATCACTACTAGGGACTGTGAAGGGCTCGAAATAGGGGGAGGAATTAATTGGGTTCATTCATTATTTCCCTGGTGAAATTAATAGAATGCGTTCGCTCTATTGGGTGTTGAGGTGATTGACGTGGCATCCCTATAAGGTTTTTCAGCTTTAGAGTTCCAAATGTCTGATACTAGTGTTTTAATGCACTTTAGATTATGGTTTTAAAAAAGGGGAAAAGTCCAATAATTTAACTTAAATTGAGCTAGTGCTGCCATCTGTTAAACAATCACGAGGCCTTTCTAATGCACTTGAGATTATGGTTAAAAAAGGGTAAAGGTCCAATAATTTAACTTAAATTGAGCTAGTGCTGCCATCTGTTAGACAATCACAAGGCCTTTCTAATGCACTTTAGATTATGGTTAAAAAAGGGTAAAGGTCCAATAATTTTACTTAAATTGAGCTAGTGCTGCCATCTGTTAAACAATCACGAGGCCTTTCTAATGCACTTTATATTATGGCTTAAGGATTAATTTGTTGTATTTAAATTAATTAAAAAAGTATATGCTGGTGTCCTTATGGAGTTTGAGTTACACAAGCTGTCCTGGAAAATGTATTTAAATGAATTTCTTCCATTTTTCACCTATATCCTTCATATGCTAAAAAAGTACAATCGAGTAAAATTATAGTTTTAAATCCTGCATCATGCATTGGAAATAATTACGATTAAATTGTTAAATAGCCTTATCTTAATTTTCCTTTTGATTTTCCGGTAAGTGGAAAATACTGGTAGTATATATTTATACATACTATGAATTTATGAATAAAGAAAAACTGAACACAGTTAATTCAAACCAATTTTTTATTCGCAAGGACATTTTTTTATTTTAAATATCTACATCGTTTAAAAATAATTGTAGCCATACTTCACTTTAATCACAAGAATCCTCCACTTATAATCCCGAATCGTTGAGTAATGGAGGTGAATTAAATCCGAATGGTAGACAGTTAAAACTGAAATAAACGTATAAGCTCTGACTCCATAATAGAGCACATTACCCTTAACCCTTAACTGAAGATTGGGGCTATTTTTTAGTTTTTATTCCCCAACTGAAACAAAATTAAGTGAACATGTAAAATAATTTAAATGTGTGGTAATGGTATAAAAAGGTTGTTGGGTTGACGAATAAATAGATGCTAGGACATTTATTATCTTTATTTGTTAAAGTTTTCGATGGAATTTTTACATCCCAGGTTGTTAAATATGTAGGCCTATAGGCTAGCTTTAATTAGGAGAATTTGACGAGGACAGTAATAGTTCATAGCTAAAATTTGCTTAATATAAATAATTTAATTTAAATTAGTAGAAGAATGACACCTGGGTGCGGGAATCAAACCTGAGAGCTTTGACCTAACAAGCCAATGCTCTATTACTAAGCTGTCCAGGATTAATTCCGCGCTAAGTGTCACTAAACACTCATAGTTTAAGGCAGAGTCTGTGATATACGTGTGAAAATCATCGGTTACCATGAGCTATAAGTGATTCCATAGCTCCGTTTGACTAGGGGAGGCTGTTATGCTAGCAGAGGTAGAGCATTGGCACGATAAGACCAAGTTCCCCGGTTCGATTCCCATGTCCAGGTGTTAATTTTCAACTAATTTAAATGATTTGAATTGTGATCTCCTGCATACGCACATTCCCATGATTACAATGATTTACACATTGTGGGTTGATAGTCATTAATATAAATAGCCACACTTAAGGTGGGTTGATAGTCATTAATATAAATAGCCACACTTAAGGTGGATAGAAGGGAATGCGAGAAAAAAACCAGTGTTTTTTCAGTTTTTATGGCAAAACTTTTTTTAGTCAAAATAAATCAAATATTGCTCCAGTACAAACATAGAATTTCATTTTCTTCACATGTTGACCTCAAAATTTCTTGAATATCTGTCAAGGGTACTCTAGAATTTAATTACAACTTTTTATCTTCATTTAAAAAGTTAGTCATCTAATGCAGCTACGCTTATGACAGATACTCAGGAACTTTTGATATCAACATGTGGAGAAAGTTAAACTCTATGTTTGTACTGACGAAATTTTATTTATTTTGGCCAAAAAAAGTTTTGCCATAAAAACTGCAAAACATTGGTCTATACTCACGTCCCCTGCATCCCACCTTAACACTAAGCAACCCGCACAGCTGGGTTAAGTTATTTATAAGTCCATAGGTGGTGATATTGTTAATAGTAAGTGGAGCGAAATTTTCGGTAGGGCGCCTCCCCAGGTAGCCGGGAAGGGGGATTCCCACCTCCACTGGGGCTCTCGCCGATCTGGGAACTATTAGTTCCAAAGTGTGGTGGGACACCCAGTGGGGCAGGGTACCGGGGACGTAATATACCCGGGGCGGACCGACTAGTAGGATAGGTATAGGAAAGAAGGACAAATAAGACTTTTAGATTTAGGTGCTTATTCTAAATTTATTATTGTATTTTTTAAAAAGAAAAAGAACATAGCTAAAAGATGTAGTGTTAATTCAAGATTCTAGGTACCGAGCTACATGCTAGGAATCGGGATAAATAGTGTAAATAAATAAGTAAATCTCCCTTCACAGCTGGGCACGCAGATAAAGGCTTTAGTCTCATCTGCTTGGGTCCGATGACCGGAGGTTGGGGTTAGAATAATGATCTGGTGTTTTGAATAGGTTTTACCTAAATTATTTCCTGATCTAATTTAACACTAATGTGAATGCACTTCCTCTAAAGCCTCCCTTCTCAGTGTAAATATGCGGATATTCCAAATTGATAGTAAAACGTGGTGTAATATATACATAACGCTTCAGAGATGTTATGGTTCTTGTTTATTAATATTCCGATTCATAACTTTTAATCCCGATTTTTTACTTTCTCATATCAAGAGAAAGTATTGTAATCGTGCACATTTTTCACCTAGAGATTATGAAGAATTCTTAAGTTTTATTTGTTCCCGAACCCCAAAAAGTGGATTTTACATTCTGTTTGTCCTCCAAGTATATGTCTGTCTACCCCTAGGTCTATATCTGAAACGGTTTGATAAATTTTTTCAAACTTTATATCCGGATGTTATATGGCTATAAACCATGATATATTTTTTAAATTTCTACCCTAACCTTTAGGTTAAATGTATTTTATTGATGAGTGATTTTGAAAATTACCAATTTTTTGAAAATAGCTATAAAGGATTTGTTTAAAATGGGTAGCTATGGAGTATTTAACCTGACGAATAACACTGCACAATGTTCGTTTAAGGGTGAATTATTTATGAGTGGTATTTTAAAGATTAGATATCTTTCAAAAACTCTAAAAATTTACTTTAAAATGCATATCTGGGGAGGTTTGAAATAAAAAAATAAAAATGTGTAATTGTGTATCGGGATTCAAGAAAAAGTTACTTACCCGAATTTTTAAAAAGTTTAAGATATAATGATTTACTTAAAATTGGGTGTATGGTAAGCTTTTTACGGTTAAAATAATTGTTCATATTTGATTTTCTATTAAAAATTAATTTAATAGTATTTAACTAGAGAATGCATTTTTAAAAATGTATTTGAAGATTTGATTCAAAATTGGTATCTTGGGATTAATTTACATTAATTTTAATATTTCTTTTTCTAAAACTAACCAATTTATTTTTCTAAATCCAACCAATTTTTTTTTCTAAAATAAATTAATTTAGTTTGAGAAATTTTAGAAAATTATAGTTTTTTTGAAAATGGGCTTGAAGATTTAGTTTAAAATCAGTATCTGGAAATTATTTTTCTTGATAGATAAGATATTTTTACAAATAAAAATAATTTGAGGGTAGTTTACAAATAACAGACTTTTGAATATTTATTTTTTTAAATGGGATAAACAATTTTGTTTAAATTGCACATGTTGTGTTTATTATAGCTAACAAAAGCAACAAAACACTATATAGAAATGTTTGTTCGATAGTGTCGTACCATTTAATTGATTAACTATTCTGATATATCATTTTTTACAGTTTCTTTTTTTTCATGTATCCAATCTCACATTGAGATTATTTTATCTATTGAATTAAAAAAAATTATGTTTGTTTTTGAAATAAGGTAAAATTGCAGTTTTAATCAATCAGTAAACCAAATTATTCATGAGTAATGAAATTCACATTTTAGTAACAATGAAATGAAATGTTATAGAATCGATATTAGACACAGTAAATTATGAACTAATTTTTATATATTTCCCAATTTTTGTCCTTCGATTTTCTTCGTTATTTAAAAAGCAAGTAATTTTTCTAAACAATATAAATATACTCCACAGATTATGTAAGGCTTCATTTGAAGTATTTTTCAAAGCAAAACAAAAACAATAATAAAAAAGTCTTTCTCTGATTCTTGTTTGCTTTTGAAATGCAGAAAATAAAACAAGTCAAAGTTCCATTTCCTCACATTCCACTTTTTAATTTATATATATATATATTTAGATTGCTTTATTTTTTACTAAAGGAAATTAAGTTTTTAATAAAAGTAGGAAATGTAGTCATTCCCAGAGTTTTTTTATCCAGCACTCGTGTAGGAATAAAAGTAATTTGAAAAAACAAAAATAAGATCAACATAAAATTAAAATAGCTTCACAATCAAAATTAAAGGACTCTCATTATTATTTCCAATTTGGGTTATTTAAAGTGCACTTTATTAATGCACTAATTATATCAGCATACGATTTAAAAATAAACCTAACTAAACTACAGACGACATAATATCTAGCCCACCAGCCATTATTTGAGCACAACGAAAGAAAAAGCTTAATTTAACCATCTTTACATTTTTTGCAAGGTAGTATTCATATATACAAACTTTCTCACATGGGGTAATATTATAATTTGTAGAAAAATGTTCAAAAATAAGTTTTAAGTAAACAGCCTTAAAGGGAGTTTTCCACAGAAAAAAAAACATATCTACGTTTTATTCACAATAAACACTCTCTCTTCAAATCATACATTATAAACAAAATAGTTGCAATTTAAAAAAATCAGATATTTTAAAACTACCATCAAATGACTTTTAATTTTAAAAATGAAAATAAAAATATTTCTTTTTAATGAAAAACCTTTCATTTCAAGATAACCTTTAGAGCTAAATCTTAAGGAGTACATTCAGATTTTTCAAATATTCTAAAATGTGTCAATTTAACTTACTACCCTTAAATAGATTTACTTTAATGACATAAATGAACAAGATTAAAACTAACGTAAAATAGTCCGTAGACATAAGTTTAACACTTATGAAAACTCCCTCAGTACACCTGACTGGAATTGAACCTTGATCACCCCATCATCATTAGTCTAGTCTATTGCTAGAGTGATGCCTTAGACCATGCTGGCACCGATGCGAGTGAATTTTTATCTGTCATGTTTGAAAAGCTTTCTTTGTACATTTTAAACCAAATCATTAGAACTGTTTTCAAAAATAACTTACCAGTTAACTACATTTAATTTAATTTAAGCGCTAAGCATGAAATTGAAATAATGTCTCGAGGTGACCTCTAAATATAAAGTTTTAGCAAAATCAATTAAATTCTTTGGGATCTGTTTTAGATCTAGGCGTTGGGTCAAACAGACAGAATTATAAATTCTAATTTGTTGGGCTCGGGGTACATAAAACGTAAAGATTCATCATAATCTTTTGGTATAACATTTTTAAGATTACAATACATTTAATCCACAAGTAGTTCTTAAAAAGAGTTAATCCTTTTCAAACCCCAAAGCACCAGGAAATGTACCGTCATTTTTTCGGATAAATATTGGTAAACTATTTAAGAAAGACCACCCGACCCAGATTTGAACCCCAATTTTTTCATCATCAGCAATCTGGTCTATTGCAAGAGTGACTCCTTACACCACGAAACTACCGTGGCAGGCTTCACACTTATTAAGAACTAGCAATCCAGCACGGTGTTGCTCATGACCCTTAAAAAATTTGTTAAAAATAGCCTAATTAAAATGCTAGTCAAAAGTTTAAAAATCCAGCTTCAAGGTGAATTCGGACCCCCTTCCATCCACCTATGTTAAACATTTAAGATCATTGCGAGCCGTATATTTGGCTGAGCATCGCACACAAACATACAGTAGCCCCATGGCTTATTTGGTGCTGACTGACAGTTTACAGCTGACTTCTGACAGTCAACATTTAGGTATATACCTAAATTTTGACTGTCAGAAGTGACAGCTGCTAAACACATGTTTTTTGCAGATCATATGGTTCGGCGTAGGGATACATAAGTTGGTCTGGTAGCTTTTCAAAGCCGTCAGCAACAAAGAAGCCATGGGGCTACTGTACAGACAAATAAACACACACACAGAAAAACATTTCCTTTTATTATTATAGATTGAACCCAGTACCTCAGTGTTGTGGGTTTGTCAGGAGAAACACAAGAGCAAGGTGAATGCGGTTGGAATGAGATATCCAATAAATGTACTGGATGTGGAAATATTTGTATGGATTGAGTCAGTAATGAATGGGTGCTGAAGGAGTGCGGTTTGAAAGGGAATCCAATAATAGGTTATTGTGACAGAGACGTCTTTAGATTGTTTGGACATGTTGAGAGGATGAGTGTGCATCGAGTGACCAAGAAAATATATGAAGGTAGAGGGTGTGGATTAAACGGAAGGAGTAGGTCATGTAAGACGTGGTTAAATCTTGTTAACGAATGTGTGAATGGATGTTGTTAAACGAAGGGAGAATGCGAGATTTGGGAAGTGTGGATCGATTATGTACGGAGTTTTTTTTGTGCTATATTCACAATTTCTTGCGTACCACGTTAAGGGGACGGCGTGATTGTTTAGGCTTTTGTATGTATCTTATTTTTCATTTTATAATATAACAAATGTAATTTTGGAGTAAATTAGTACACATTATTTAAATATATAAATAAAATAGCTATTCTGACAATAGTAGTAGAGAAACTGACTCTGTTAGCTTCTGAGGACTTCAAATTTTCAAAAATTTGGTGAGGTCCTCTCAAAATATCTTCTAGAGGCATCTAATTTTAAAATATTTTTCAGTTGCAAACAACTACAAATAACTTCTAGAGGCCCCCCTATTTCCAAATTACAAAAATTTTCGAGGAAGGGCCATTCAGAAAAGCTTGAAGACGCCTTTAGCTTTCGAAACAATTCCAGTCTAGAATCACTCCAAATAGTTTGGTTTTAAAAAAAAATCCATACAAAAGCCACTCCAAATATATTTTAGGGACATGTAATTTTCAAACATTTTCCAGGATCAGGGTCCCCGGACGCTCCTTTGGCTTATGGGTCAAAGCCCCTCATATATATATATTTTTGTTTTGTTTTTAAATAGATCTTCCTTAATTAATAAGGTTCTACCACCATTGACCCCCCAGTACCACTGGGTGACCAGTAAGATTAGTTTACAAACAAAAAGGTCACTTTAATATAATTTCATAAACACATTACTTTAAGTAAAAAATTAAAAGTAAAATAATATAATAAAATATGTTCTTATTTAAAAAAAATTCCAAAATAAATATATTGGGAGCCTGTCTAATTTACTATTTTGACTTTCATTGATAGCCGTCTGAGACATCTGGATATAAACAGAACGAACTATCAGTAATGGAGAGGTTGAGGTTACTAACTATTGATACACACATAGGTGAGCACGCGGAATAAAGGTCAAGTTCATTTATTTATTATTATTATTATTTAGCACCGCGTCTTACTATACCGTTCGGGTTATACGCTTAAGTACTAATTATGCCAATGGATTAGGAATTGGGAAGGTTGAATTTAGAGGAAGTGAACCCGCATTTGCGTGGATGGAGAGTGGTAAAAATTGATGAAAAACCACCCCCAGTTCACCCGACCGAGATTCGATACCTCGATCTCCCCGTCCTCGGCGGTCGAGCTCAACACGACTAGCGCGTTAGCCAACTACGCCACCGAGGCGGGTGTCAAGTTCACTTAATCTGGTTTGATAGTGGCAAGTAGATCGGTGCTTTAATCTCAGTCGAGTGTATTAAAAGTACTTTTTCTCTCTTCACGAAAATGTGGATACAATTTCTTTTTATTTTACCGTACTCATTCCCACCCTCTAAGTGTAAATAAGTAGGTAGCCGGGACATATAGTTAGAAGTGCCGTGAGAAAAAACCCTCATAGTTTAAAATCTGTATTAGTTAATAAACTACCTGCTTCGGTGGCCATATGGTCTAAGGCATCATTATTGCCTTAGACTAGACTGCCGATTACAGGGAGATCGGGGTTCAATCCATGTAGGTTGTACTGATGGTGGTTTTTCTAAGTGGTTTTCCACTCTACCTCCACGCAAAGGCGATTACACTTTCCCTAAATTCAATTTTACTCCCTCCTAACACATTTGAATAATTAGTATGTAGGCGTAAAACTTGAACTGATAGCAAGACACAAAGCTAAAAAAAAATATTAAGAAACTCTCGCTGTTTCCTCTTTTTTTTAATCGAACATAGAACATTGTTCTGCCCATGTGTATACTTTGATCGCCATCAGCTCATCTCGGAAGAATAACATACAAATTATTAAAGAGTTCCAACCGCAAACACCGAAAAATACACACACACAACACACTCAATGACGTTCCAATTAGATTTTGTGTTAGTAAAGTGAAAGAAGAAAAGAAAAAAAAAAGGGAGTGAGTTTGTCGGTAAATAAAGAGGAGAACCAAGGTGGAGTAATTAAAAAAAAAGCTCATTAAATAAATATAAGAATAGGAGATAGAAAAACAAGTTTATGAATTTAAATAGAAAAATAAAATGTGATAGTGAGCTCTTTACTTTACAAACTATACTCTGTTTATTTATTCATTTATTTAAAAACTGTTATTTAATTTTATCATTTTTGTTTACATTTAAATATATAAAAGTAAGGCAAGGGCTGTCACAAGGATAGTTTACCAAATAACTACTTGCCACTTTAGGGTATGTTAGTGTAGTGTTAGTAAAGTTTTAGTGGGGATATTTTCTTGCTAAGGGAGGTGGATGGTTTTAACCCAAAAAATGACGGCAACGTATAGGTGCAGCTTTAATTGCAAGCTGGGTCACAGACAAGTAAGAAACAAACTCTCAACCTTACGGGGGTTTAGTTGCGCTCCTTTTGCCAGCTTGAGTCCTTCAACACTGGGCTTCGCTAGTGTCACTGCTGGGCTATGATAGGACTAACCGCAGCGATCCTAGTGTTGAAGGACTCAAGCTGCCAAAAGGAGCGCAACCATTTTAACCTGGAGGTTGAGTGTCTGGGTATATTATTTGTCTGTGAGCTAGGGCTAGACAGTAAAACTACACTAGCACTCAGAATCCCTCTCTAAATAAGCCCTTAAACTACACAAACACTACAAAAACAGTCTAACAACACTAGGCAATAAAAGCTTACGATCTTACCTTAACGGGCCCTCTCACTTAAGTTGCACTATCGTGAAAACAAGTAAGGTAAATTTGCTAACTTTTATGGTAAATGAGGTGTACATATTCTCACATGCACTCCTATAGGAAAATAGTAGAGCACTAATAAAAGCAAAACCACTAACATATATTAACACACTTCAATATTTCGATGCTATTTTAGCATCTTCTTCAGGAAGTAGCAGTAGTTATACTAACTACTACTATATATGCTACTATACTAGACTATATAGTATATAGAGACTAACTACTACTACTACTTCCTTAGGAAGATGCTATAATTGCATCGGAATATTGAAGTATGTTATGTGTCAATGTTTTTATTTTTATTTGTACTCTACTATTTTCCTAATATTTTCTAATTTTACTTATTACAAATTGTTTTTGCTCAATGCACTTTATTTCATACATATTATACTAAAACATGTTTGTATCTCTACGCTTTGAATTTATGTTTTGATCAAAATTCACATTTAAAGTGATTTTGAATCACTGGTCAAAAGTAAACAAATATATTCGTGATTCAGAATAATCCAAAGAGGTTTTGAGTAAATGATAAATTTCAAAGTTAACGGGAATGGACTATACGTACAATAGAATGGTTTCCACCCATGATCTTTGAAAGCATCAGAGAACGACCTTCACTTCAGAGAGATGGTGCTGATGTTGCTGTTAATTTTACGAGTTCAAGAACATCTTAACCCCCTTTTAACAGTTACAGAAGTACTCGGGGGTGGTTTACGTTTCTGGGACTAACATAAAGTCACACAACAACACCAAACTCCCCTTCCAACCCTCTTCTTTAGAGTTGGGACTCTCTTTACTCCTCTTGTATATTGGTAAGGCCGGGTTCCAAATTAACAGGTCTCTATTGACTATCTCAAGGAGTCAAGTACGTTTTTTTTTTCTGCCACGTGTTACAACTCATCATTTTAAATCTCGATATCGGAGACAAATGAGAAAGGTATTATTTTGCGTGGTGGGTTGCATGACGGTTAAATTAGACAAATTCATCGGCAATGAACATGAGTTCACCCTCTGTACCAGTAGACACATAGAATTAGGGTTGTTTCACACTAGAGGGAATACCACGCTCCAGACACACAGTGCTCAGGCTACGCTCAAATATCGTACAGTGCAAATCAAATGGGGCTGTTCACACTAGAGGGAATGCCACGCTCCAGACACACAGTGCTCAGACTACGCTCAAATATAGTACAGTGCCAATCAAATGGGACTGTTCACACTAGAGGGAATGCCATGCTCCAGACACACAGTGCTCAGACTACGCTCAAATATAGTACAGTGCCAATCAAATGGGACTGTTCACATTAGAGGGAATGCCATGCTCCAGACACACAGTGCTCAGACTACGCTCAAATATAGTACAGTGCCAATCAAATGGGACTGTTCACACTAGAGGGAATGCCACGCTCCAGACACACAGTGCTCAGGCTACGCTCAAATATCGTACAGTGCGAATCAAATGGGTCTGTTCACACTAGAGGGAATACCACGCTCCACACACACACAGTGCTCAGGCTACGCTCAAATATCGTACAGTGCGAATAAAATGGGACTGTTCACACTAGAGGGAATTCCATGCTCACGCGCACTCATAATGACCACCACGATCCTTGTCGAGAATATTTTGAGCACGGTATTTTGATCGTAGCCCGAATGGAGTGCTACTGTAAACATGGCATGCACAGTATAGTCCCAAGCTCCAGTTTGTTTCCAACCCGTCAAACAAACATGGACTCCATGGACGAAAAATTGATTGAACTTGTGAGTACCAAACCTGAACTATACAACTTGGCAAACAAATTTTATAGTGATGATGTTAGGGGAAAAAAAGGTATGGAAGTAAATATGACAGGCTTCAAACAAAACGGGTAAGTTTCAACGTTTATTTTATTATATTAAAAAATACAATAATTTTAAACCTATATATTTAGATCATATTGTGTTGCCAGGAAACTGAGCCTGCTTCTGATACGAAGAAACTTGAAAATATTTCTCTTACGTGGGCGTCGCAGTGTGAATACCTCGGTGCATCCCATGAGCGTGAGCATGACGAGAGTGTGAGCGTGAATGTCACCGTAGTGTGAATCTTCAGTGCATCCCATGAGCGTGAGAATGACGAGAGTGTGAGCGTGAATGTCACCGTAGTGTGAATCTTTGGTGCATCGCATGAGCGTGAGTGTCCCCATAGTGTGAATCCTCAGTACATCCCATGAGCGTGAGCATGACGAGAGTTTGAGCGTGAGTGTACCCATAGTTTGGTACATGCTTAAATGTTCAGGTTCATGTGGTCTCTGTCTCAACTTTAGCACATCTCTAGCACAATTTTATAACTCTATCCCAAAGCTCTAGTTTTATCCCAGATCTCTAGCTATATCACAATTATTCGGCTTTATCCCACTCCTATAGTTCTATCCTAGCTTTTTAGTTATATGAAACAATTCTGGTTCTATTCCAGCTCTCTTGGTCTAGCACAACGCTTTTAAAAAAATCTACAAGAGTGGGGTTGGCATATTTAATTTCTTAGCCGATTAGATGGTTAAATATAAACATTAATAGATATTTGAATAATAGTATAAAAACTAATAGTCGTAAAAGTAGATCCCAATATTAATAATTAAATCTTGGAAATTCGTCGGACGTAATCCGTACGGGGGAAGCGTAGGCTAGAGAGTTGACCTTGTCTGATTTGGTTTACCAATTACGAAGAGGCTAAGGTTCGAATCCTTGCTAGGTATACTTAGCAGGTCTCCCTCAATGGTATGTCACTCTACTTCCAAGCAAATATGGTTGCATAACCTTTAAATTATACCCCTGTATCCAATTAGTATAGAAATGTTGAGACTCTAATGATGTAATTAGACATTATATCAAACAAAGTAGATATTTTCATTGGATATTTGTCAATAATCCTAGAAATTAGCACCGCATAGGAGGGAAAGCAGGCTAAGGCGTCGATATTGTCTAGTCTAGTTAGTTTTCCATTGACGTTGATAGTAGGGTTTAAATCCCGGATAGGTTTACTAAAGTGTTTTCCATCCCTTTTTATTATGTATTAGAGTTGGTGGTTTTATCTTGAAAATAAGGCGAATGTACTTGCATAACTACATTAAAATTAGGCATTGGCTGAACCAAATATATCTGTATATTTAGCAGAAATGACTAAACTCTTATCCGTAGGGAAGGGCCTGAATAATGGCTGTATTATTATTATTATTATTATTATTAGCACCGCGTCTTACTACCCGTTCGGGTTATAAGCACTTACGCTAATGTGTAATGGTAGGGTGATTGTGAGATGAAATGGAGGACCTACAGTTTAACGTGGAATCCGAACCACGGTGGAGGCCTGGCATTCCTCACATTCACAAGTTGTGATTAATACACGTCTTGTCAGAGGTGAAGGAAGGGTTTGGCAATCAGATAAATCTGTGCCGGGACCGAGGATTGAACCCCGGACCCCCAGCACAGAAGTCTGACACCTTACCCCTAGACCACCAGGTCACTTTAATAATGGTTGTACCTATAGACATTTAATGTAATAATTTGGACCTACAACACCTCTACGTAAATCCAGCTTCTGATTTAAGCTCTTAAACTAACTATGTATGGATATAGGAGTGAAGGGGTTATTAGTGTGTTTTCAGGATGAAATGGTTATGAGGTAGTTTACCTTTGGGGCTTAGGGACGGAAGTAAAGTGTTTCACCCCCCTTTCCTTACTCTACTCTAAGCCCTATAACCTTCTCAAGAGGGCGGTAAAGATAAACAAAAAGAGGCAAACGGTGAAAGCTTAATATGTAAATTTCTCGCACAACATTCGAAAATATAGGTCTAACTTCTCATGCGTGCACGCGATAAAAATATTATTTCAAGAAAATGGTTTATTTTATCGAGAGATGCTTGATTTATAACGACGCAAAGTTAACACTGAAGTACAATAACAATAGTTGGGGTGGAAGAAGGGGTGTGGATGGAAATGGGCTATTGCTGGTGAGGAGAAGAGGTGTTTGTGTAGGGGTGGCATAGTATGAAAAGAGGGTTTAGCAGGGGGTGATGATGATGATGATTGAGGTGGGGTTGAGATTTTTTTCAGGGGAGGAGGTTAGAATTGTGGGGAGGATATATATTGTGTTGAAGATGTTGGAGGGGAGGGAGTCACTGAACAATTTTCTTTTCAAGATGTTGCTTTTTGCATGAGCTCAAAATATTCGGCATAGAAGAAAATTCAAATTTGACATGTTTGTTAAAAGACCTCCCCATAATAACCACAAAGGCTGGAAAGTTTGTAATTAAGTAATAAAAAGCGGTAAATGGCTAACAGAATAAAACAACTGGTTTATATGGTAGAAAATTAGAATTTTGTATAGGTAGGTGGAAAAAATCGAAAATTTAATCAATACAAAAACCAAAGATTTTTAGCATTGCGACAAAAAAGATACAAATCAAAGCCAAATCAACGCCTAGCTAGCAGTGACCTAACAATTAAAATAAACAAATTCTGGTGACATAGCTCGTTGATTCATGATGCTCTTTGGAAACACATGATGGTTAGTATTTAATATGTTTCTGTAACATATGATAGTATTAGTTAAGCTCTTTGATGAACTGTGATGCTCTTTCATCCAAAATGTTTATGTAACAATGTATATTAGTTGGTTTATCCTATTTTATGATCGTGCTTAGGTTAATATTGCGTTATGATGATCTGCGCACACAGTTTGTCAACAAGATCACATTTTGTCTCCAAAAGTCAATTTATTTATATTTATTAATTACCACGATTGATTTGGAATTGCCATTGCTAGCTCATCATTGTACAGTGGTGAACTATCATAAAGAGGTCAGCCGGATGTTCTTCTTCTTTCTTATTTATAGGCCTTTGGCCTGCTCCATTCCGAGACCTCCAAAGGCCATCTTCGCCTTTCATCTACACCTCAGTCTTCCAGGTCTCTTCCCTGGAGGTCTTTCGACAATTCTGCCTTCTTGCATCAGGTCAATATGTTGGTTCCATTCTCTCCTGTATGAAGCTATTCATTCTGTGATGGGGGTTGATTTGACAAGATTCTCATATGTTCTCATTTATTTCTCTGTCTAGTAGCGATTTATTAGTGATTTTCCTCAATACTCGCATTTATGCGACCTCCAGATGTTGTTGGCTACGTTTAGTTTCACTTCGTGTCTCTGCGACATATGCGAGTATTGGTCTTACCACCGACATATATTCTTGCTTTTGAATCTTGTAGTAAGTACTTGTTGTACCATATTGAGTAATTAGGTTAGTTGGTGATTTTGTTACCGGTGCTGAACGTTCTAGTTTGATATAGTTTTGGTGTTGCCCAGCCGTGCGAAGAAAGGGTCAAACTGCTAGTTTAGGGGAAAAACATTTAGGCATCAATAAGTCTCGACTTGTTTCACCTGACAAAAATAAAGCCAGACCACGCCAACTAGTCATAGCGTATTTTTTTTCAAATTAGTTGTGTCGACTTAGAATCTCGTTCAAGAAGGTTCGTGTCAGGATGCTTGGGAATTGTTGGTTTAGGGAACGCCACAGGGGTTTTGGAATATAGAGCTGGTTAGACAGTTAAGACATCTGGTTTATTGTCTTTATTAGGTAAAGCTACATGAATGAACAGGTCTGATTGAAGGTCAATGTAGGTGTGGTCATCGGTTGTCTGAGAGTGTCTAAGTATGTCTAATCTCATTCTCCAAGAGTCCTTGGTATGGTTCCCATGCACACCACAGTTTACTTCACTCACCAGCCAGCGAGATTGAGTTCCGGAACACACCTCACGGTTACACTACCCTCAAACTTCTGGCTTACAAATACCATAATAATAAATATAATACAAGTTGAAACTAATAACACTATGTTGATGGACTACATTAATCTAGGTTTTGAGCCTGTCAAGGCAATAGTGGATATATTAAGGGCTCTTGAGATCCTCTATATTGTTTTGGAGATTATCAGAATTTCCCTTGACATCCTTTATTAAAGGTTGGCTACTCAACGGTAAAACCAGGAATTATGCTTGAATTTTGATCATCTAAAAAGAAACCGGGAAAAGATATTGGATTTTTCCATATGCTGGGAGTTTGAAAAAGTCATTGGCCTTTATTTAAAGTTGTGAACAAACTAAGCTACATTATATTTTCATAAACTAGATTTGTTATTACATTTTCAGAAAAATCCCACTACTTTACATTTTTAGCATTCACTAGGCTGCCGAAATATCTAGTCTATTTATTTAAATGGTGGTTATTTTGTGAAAGTACTATCATATTTAGAATGGAGGATGATATTTAGACATCTCCCAAATTAAATAAAACACCGTTAGTATATTTATGTCAGGTCATGTGATCTGGAGCTGTCACCTTTGATAGATCCTATTAATACCTATAAAATAGCACTAATAATATATTAAGATCAATGTTCACCGTATTCTTTTAAATACTTTATAAAAGTTTATTTCTAACAGAATCCTACTATAGCTCTTGTGGTGCCATACCATTTTGATGTTTGGCCAATGGTATTGGTGCTTGTTATTGGGAAGTGACATTGAAATAAATAGGTCCTCCCGTCCTGGAAAAAATATGCATCCTGTAGGTTTATTTCACTCCCCTTCAATAGTCTTGACTAGGAAGCTGAATGTTGGTCTTGCCTCACACTATAAATAGTTTCTAAAGGCACTCAGTTTTGAAACATTTATAAGGGAAGGACCACTTCGAAATGTTTCTGAATGCAAATAATATTTTTATAAAAACCTCAGAAGGAGATAAATATGAGTAGCTTCTAGAGGAATCCAATTTTCAAATGTTTGCTAGAGAAGTATCGCTTTAAATAATTTCTAGAGGCATTTAAATAAAAAAGAATCAGGCTGAGGCTATTATAAATAACTTTGATAGGCATCTGATTTTCAAGATTAGCTGAGAATGAACAAATCCAAATGATTTATAGATGAGTATGATATTATAAATGTTTCTTTACTAGGATCACCCTAAATAACTTATAGGGGTTTCCAATTTTCAAACATTTAGAGAATTATGGTCCCCGGACACCCCTTTGACTTATAAACCAAGCTTTTCAAAAAAATACATCTTTTTCCAACCGCCCTTTCCTACACAAAAAGGTTCCACCACCGATAGATGAATTTTGAACACTAGAAAAAATTACTATTAGAGGAAAAATTAAAATCAAATAGAAAATTAAATTCTCGATTTGACCGTGCGGTATGACTAAATAATATATAATTATAAATTTCGAACGAAATCCACTAAAACCTTTCGGTTGTAGCCAATGGTATGGACATACAAAATCAAACACAAATTGTAAAACTCACCTTTTTTAGTTTGGGGGCACATGAAACGTCAATATACATCATGATCTCGAGGCAGGGCTGCCACGAACCTGGGAAAACAGGGTTTCAGCGAAAACACAGAGGATTATAGTCTAAAAAAACCTGTAAATTAACACACATAAAAAACTGAAATATTTGTGAACTTAAATACAAGGCCGTTGAATACATGAAATGAGAGCTAAAGAAATGAGTGCGATAATTCTAACACATGTCTTATAGAAAACTTTTGTTCCTATACACAGCTCAATATAGTATGCCGAAAAATGGAAATTACTTATAGAAAACCTGAATAATACACGGAATTTTGTGTTAATAAAATAATGGCAACTCCGTGAGATAAACTTATTTCTCTCTTTGTATAATTTTTATATATGAATAAGTAAAATAAGTTTACCATCATTATGGCCTACAGAATATTATATTCGAGCAAATATAAAATGTTACTTACTTTTCTCGGCAAATATTCTTTCTATTTCTAGCACTAAAGCTGAAAGAACTATTATATATATATATATATATATAATATGTCGAGTGCGCTTTGCGTATTCTAACCATGAGTTTGGGGAGTTGGTGTTCCTAAGAAATCCTCCTAGCCCAAACAACGAGCAGGATAAAGTACATAGATGAAGGGTGAGGTAGGAGTGTAGTTAAGAAAGTTTAAGTGTTGTAAAGTATAATTTAGGACGAGGGAGGAGAGGAGTTGAGCGGGGAAGGGAGAACCACAAACTCTGTGAGGCTTTGCAGATATACTTTAACTTAAATGTAAACACCCACATTAGTGAGAACACGGTCTAGGACGTCAGTCTATTCTGGTTCGGTTTGGCAATGTTATTGATGTTGGGGTTCGAATACCAGCCTAGTGTACCTAGGGTGGTATTTAATACACAGCTTCAAACCGTCCTTAAAAGTGTGTGTGGATATATTTAGTATAAATTGTATCTAACCCACTAGTAAAAATCTTCGAATAGCCAGGACATGTAGCTGTGAGCAAACAAAATATAAAAAAATAAAATAATACATTTTAGAGACATTATATTTTATATTAGTGTCTTAATTTCAAACAACTAGGATGACGGGATGAGGAGAAAATTGACACAATTAGTACGCTCAGCTGTAATTTTAAACTCCCCCGTCCAAGTCAGAATCAAGCACGCTGGCTCTGAACCAACTCTTCCTATTAGTAAGAAAGGAAGTTTTACGACTACGCCACGAAACCTCCATAAGTCCTTACTCCTTGGAGAAGGACCCCTAAAAAACGCGTGTGTTCACGTGGCACGATTTACCAAGTGTTAAGTTGGAGAAAGCGGTAGTTTAGAATGATTACCGGGTTCGGTGACAGGAGATCTGTGCACATGCTCGTGAACAACCCTCATTAGAAACCAATACTTGTCCTCTACTTGTGGAGTTAAATTAGAAGATGTTACGAAACGTACGGGAACTTTTAATAGTAAAAGCCAGCAGTTTGTCACTTCATAGTTTCCATCAGATTTTTCAAGACTGTTCCGAGTTTTGATGTAAGGGCATTAAATAAACAATCCTAATTTTTTTTAAACAAGTTCTTATATAATTATCTTTAAACTAACTATCGAAATGCGTTCTTTTTCTCTTACACAAATCAACCACATCTTGAGATAATTATATTTTACTATTGTCAGTTGAAATTTCAAAATGTTGAATGAGATAATTCAAAACATTTAATTATTAATGCATTAATTTCCATATAATAACTCAATTGGGTTTGTATTATTAATATATTACTTTGTAAATCCTCCTGAATCGGTGGGTGCGTGGATAGAAACGTTAGATTCGTCTAATTTGGTTTGTTCATAACGTCTTAGAGACCCAACTGGATGAACTGAGATTGGTTTTCCCTAAATCATTTTCCACTCTATCTTCATACAAATTATCCATCTTCATCTCTACTACATAAATGTAGATATGAGACTATCTTGGAGGGATATTAAGGCATGTAGCACATACAAAGACATATTCATGTATTGAATGACTGTACAAAGTTAATTTGTCATATCAATTTATATTGATATAAAATATACACTAGATCATGATTAATCTATGATTATTGTCCTGGCAATTGGACATGTAAAAAAACTACACCAAATTTTTTGTCATACGAATGATTGCCCATTCTTACCCACTTTATCCAAAAAGGTCTAACGATGAAAGAAAACCATTACAACCTATTTGTTTACAGGGTCGGATCTGTTATTTAACTGGTAATTGGTGACCTGGTGGTCTAGGGGTAAGGTGTCAGACTTCTGTGCTGGGGGTCCGGGGTTCAATACTCGGTCCTGGTACGGATTTATCTGATTGCCGAACCCTTCCTACACCTCTGACAAGACGTGTATTAATCATAACTTGTGAATGTGAGGAATGCCAGGCCTTCACCGTGGTTCGGATCCCACGTTAAACTGTAGGTCCTCCATTTCATCTCACAATCACCCTACATTAGCGTGAGTGCGTATAACCCGAACGGGTAGTAATACGTGGTGCTAATAATAATAATAATAATAACTGGTAATTCGTAATGACAAAATTATATGAGAAATAAAGCAAAGCTTTTTATTTTTTTAAGTGCACCACGTCGTATTCATACATGTGTAGTAAATGAGTAACCTCAATTTATTTATTACCTCTGACTTTGCGTGGGGAGAGAGTGAAGAGCCATTTGAGGGAAAATACACTTCCGGATGGGATCTGAACCCTGAACTCCCAATTAATGGAAAACCAGACAAGACGAGGTTGATGCATTTGTCTGCATGCCTGCTGGTGTACAGAAGGCTTAGCATTCTTTGAATGCTGGGCTTGGTGAAAGTGTGAACCCAACTTAGCGTGGCCAAAATAATAATCTTAAATTTGAGAGAGAGAAAAAAAGAAATTACGTGATTGAAAGTGATATTAATAGGAGAGTGAGGACCAGAGAAGATTAAAATTACAAATAAGTAAGTAATGAATACGTTATTTGAAGAGATTTGGATCAACAACATTTTCAAACAATTAAGATTCTGGTTTTAAAGGGGCCACCTACCGAAGTGCTGAGACACATTAAACTCGTCCGGAAATCCCGCATTATTTAAGAAGTGGCCTTCTATTCCAAAATATAGTTTAAGCCAAAGTTAAAGTGAAATATATTAAACTAACATGTCCCTTTAGGATTAAAAACAATTAGGTTTTTTAATTTAATAATAAACAAAAATAATGCAAAAGGTGAAATTAGTTCATTTTCAATTATATTACTTAAAAAATGTTGCAGTTTTGAGATCAAAGTAAATAGTAATAGTTAGAAACATAGATATGGTTTTCTTAAAATAAGCTACATTATTTAAAGGAGTCACAACAGAACATTAGGAGCTACTTGAAGATATTTTTAGTGGTTTTGAAACTTCTTAACGGCCATTCATATAAGAAATGTCGCAGTAATAAAATATTTTCCTTCCAGTAGGTGGCACCTTTAAAACGAATCAATGGAGATAGAAATATCTATATCTAAATGAATATCACCTGGCATAATATTATATTTAAGAATGACACTCTACCATCCGAAGACTTCTAGAGAAGAACTAATAATTTATGAGATGGCTAAGGACTGGAAACTTTTCGTCTCATTCTATTTCCCACGTCGTGAGAAAGCCAGGAAAGTTTCTCAAAGTTCCGGTTCACCTTTATTGGGAACATAGTATGTCTCGGTCATGAAATTCATCCAGTCATGATGAAATAAATGGCTGGTTCCGCGAAAACTGAGTAGAGTTTCAAAATTTATTATTGGTCATCGAGAAATAATTTTTTAAGTTAAAAAGGGTTTAGCCTAACTCGTTTTTTACTTTACATTTCTAAGGTTTTATTTGATATAAAATATAATACTCAATAAACATTTATATTTTAGGATTTGATGTTTAGGGTCCACGCATAAGAGGTTCCACTTACTGGGGTTCTCAGGCGTGTTGTAGACCTCCAGATATCTCACGTTATTATTATTATTAGCACCGCGTCTTACTACCCGTTCGGGTTATACGCAATTACTTTAATGTGTAATGGTAGGATGATTGTGAGATGAAATGGAGGACCTACAGTTTAACGTGGGATCCGAACCACGGTGGAGGCCTGGAATTCCACACATTCACAAGTTGTGATTAATACACGTCTTGTCAGAGGTGAAGGAAGGGTTTGGCAATCAGATAAATCTGTGCCGGAACCAAGGATTGAACCCCTGACCCTCAGAACAGAAGTCTGACACCTTACCCCTAGACCGCCAGGTTACCCTCACGTTATTTACGAAGTGGTTTGTTATTTCAAAATATAGTGTATGTCAAAATGTAAGGATTTCATACTCATACTGCGTTTAAAGGATTACGATGAAGAATAATTTTAATAATTATATCAGAAATATTTGTTTTAATTTTATTTTTTGAGCTTTTTTCCATAGAAGATTATCACCATTAATTGATATCAGATAAATATGATCACCTTTAAGAATTAAAGTTTTCAACCCTATTCAAATATCATTACTCAATATGGTTATTCTATTAACTTCAGGTGCTTCAAATTACGGTGTTTAAGTGTTAAGGATTACCAAGGGGAAAGGAACAATCATCGCGATCAAGTCCAAGAAAGATCGAAACTATAAAAGAGTAAGTAAATACTCCACTGAACACAAGAGATAAATAAATGTGCAATTTCTGTTTTTGGACAAAATGGGAAAATAGTATCGAGAATGCGTGGTGATATTAACTTTAATGGACAATAAGGCGCCTGGCCAAAACCAATTAATATTTGTTGATAGTAATATGAACTCAGAAATAAAATAGGTTGGAACAACTCTACCATTTACTTAAATACGTGCAGAACCGGGTCCTAAAGCCTCATAAAATTAAAGCAACAATACTTCATTAAGGACACTACCCTTGTAAACTCGTACTTTACTTTACAAATATAAATTTCAAGTACTAAGAGCATTGATCTCCTTAAGCTCAAGCAACCACAGCCACACTAGCCACCAAGGTAATATAAATATAGTTCCAGGCTCACCACGAGGGGGAAATTATTTGTATCACGGTACCAGGCCCGGGAGATTCAGATTAGAAGTTTAGAAATTGTTAATAGGTTGAAGAAAAAATTAAAGACCTGTAACATTAGCAATGCTAGCTAATGTTATATCAATACTATCCACCCCAAATAAGCAATACATATAGACATCCTGCAATATCAAACATTTACAACACCTTACTATGTTTAAAATATGTGCTTTACTCACTCATTGTATCTTCTGGCTTAGCACAAGTTCCATGGCCGACTAGCTAGCACCGAATTCTATGATGAAGTGAATACTGACAAAGCTATGAAAGGTGAATCTATGAGTCACTTCAATGAGGTAATCTAGACCTACGCTGATTGGCCTAGCCGACCGACAGATGAACCTCACGTGATCTTAGCTACCAACTCACCAGAGTTTCGGTCTACGTGTCTAGGTCACGTGTCAAGATGATGACGGTTGTTAACAAGAGAACCATGTTGCTTGCACGTGTTCGCAACGTGGCATAATACTTTTAATATGAAGATCCCCCTCCCCTTATATCCATCAACTAGACCTATATAAAGCTGGTGCTCAGCTAATATGGTTGACTATTAATTCCGACACAACCACGAGAGGTCCTGGTCTAGACTTGGATATAGCTTCAGAATGTCAACATATATACTCTCTATATTTTATTAAATATTTAAATATAATCGACAGATAATGGGCTTGGATGTTTGAACACTTAGTTAATTATGTGATTAAAGTCGGTCAGTGTAGGCGTCAGTAATTTCTCACTAGAAGATTTATTTTGTAAAATAAAATTATTTTATGTAACACTTAATATTTCCTTTTGCCACTTGGGCTTTAGTCTCTTTGTACAATTTAGACTTAATAGTAGGTAGCCACTTTTCGATTCTTTTTCTTGCTTGGAATATTTAATTCAAATATAAATTTTATTTCACTTGTGGTTACCAATAATAATTTTAACTTCAAAATTTTATAATGTTAAAATTATAGATACGATTTTATAAACTTATTTTGTTTGAAGAAATTATAAGAGTAATTTATTTTTGTTGGTTTATAAGTTATAACTTTAACAATTCCAATTCGTTTAGTGAGAAATTACCAGTATTCTAATATAATATCGCTTTTTTTCTATTAAAATGTTAAACATTAACAAGTCGGAATCTTCTCGATTACTTCAAAGGGGGTGTAATTAATGGTCCCACAGAAGTTTGAGCTAAGTCAAGAAGTCAAACCTTTGTGTAATTTATTTTGATCGGAATTGACATTTGAAAATGAATTTTAATCTTAAAATATAATGATTTAGTCGGAACTCACAATGAAACAAACACATAATTAATTGTAGATGGATAAAATTTTTAAAAATTTGCAGGAGAAAGACTTCTAGAGAAATTTAGGTTTCCAAAATTTACAGGAGAGGACCACTCAACATAGCAGCTATATGCATAGATCCTAAAATTTTACGTAGGAGAAAACTCCAAAATAGCTTGCAGAAGCATCCAAATTTCAAAGTTTTTTCCTAGGAGAACTGCTCCAAATACCTCATAAATGTAGTATAATAAAAATTATAGCTGATAGCCACTCTAGGTAACTTCTAGGGGAATCCAAATCTCCAAATTTCAAAAGGTTTTTGGGAGATAACCAATCTGAATTGCTTGTAGAGTAGTCTAGTTTCTAAAAAAAATCCAGACGAAGGCCATTCCAAATATCTTGCTGGTGGAGAAGTCCCAGGCCCACCTTTCACTTGAGGGTCAAATCCACCTTTTTCTGTTAGATCCTTCCACCCCCCAACCCCACAAGAAATAAATTTCCGCCACCACTTAGGTCAAGTAGTACGAATAAAGGGGAGTCAGTTCTTAGCTACCAGGCCCGGTTTTAGCGCCTGGTGGGCCTGTATAGTTAGTTCCATAATATAATAGAATGCACCTCAGCACCGAGCATTTTAATTTAATAAGTTAACTAAGGTTAGTAGGATAAGTTAAATAAAAACTGTCATTTATGCACTTAATCTCTTCAAACAAATTGAGTAAGCAATAAATACAGTCATCCTAGACTCTGACTACAAACTTTTTATATTCGCTATATGTATGGATATAGTAACGAAACAATTTGGATGTATATTATGGCATACAAATAAAGATTTAAACCAAAACAAGGAGTTTTGAATATAGCCGCCATGCGGCCTACCAGCCATACTTCTCCACCAATTTGAGACTTCTGTAGCTAATATATTAGTCATCTTCACATTGACAAGCGCTAGTCAATATACGAGTACATGCTCATAGGATCATGTGACGCGTGGTGATTGGCAATTAAATGAATCTAAGGCTAGACGAGTAGCAAATAACGCTTGAGTCACGATACGAATAGTTTAGGAATAATGCACCCACTGAACTCAATTTTGACGATCCAGAGAGGGCAATGAATTTCGCACTGGAAAAATAACTCCAATAATTAGGTATGCCATTGTTTAAGTCATTTAAGAAGGAGCTTGTTAATAATTGTTTTTACGTGACAGTTATAATACCAGGTACAGATGACTAAAGTAATTTGTCATATATCCTTCCCTAAAGATAAGGGTTATATAAAAAAAAATGTGGCCCTCCTAGAAAACGACACAAAAACGTCTTCCCCAAGATATAATATACCTACCAAGGTTCATCAATCAAACAATTAATTATCTCTTCCTTCCCTTTGCCTCCCTGTTCCTACAATGCTCGTATCCGTGTTAATTACTCATTATGTGCGAGTGGAACACTGGTCCTATTCTCTTCTTGGCGGTACTCCGTGTCCGTCACAATGACAAACGATGCCGCGCGGTTACCTCTTTTATGATGCCCGACGTAAGGGGGGGGCTCTTCTTCATCAGTCTCTTGACGCGCATCACAAGAGAGACAAATCGTTGAATGTGTATACTCAAAGAACATGTTAGAAAATGAACACAGGATTATATGGTCAGTTTAATTTTTTTTAATTAGTTATATATATCGCCGCTAGGACTGAGAGGGGATCACACTCTCTTACTACTATATTATATTAATTCTTGCCTCCAAGGTCACTTGCTGGTTTGAAGGTAAAAGAGAGAAAGAGAGAGAAGGAAATGATTAGCGTCGGTCGGGGAAGTATTTACAAGAGTAGATAGATACTAGCGATCCTGGTGGAGAGATAATCATTGATATTTTTAAAAAAACAGTAGGGTATATTATTCAATAGGCTACCGAGACTTCTTGGTGTTCGTATAAAGTTCAGCGGGCAAGTCACTTAAACATAAAAGCCAGGAAGGCCGGCAAGAAAGTATATATTGTAATGTAGTCGGCAGTGTTCTCACGATTGCGTTTAACCTCATGGTACCTACAGTACCCCCGTGGCTTCTTTGGTGCTGACTGACAGTTCACAGCTGACTTCTGACAGTCAACAGTTAGGTATATACCTAAATTTTGACTGTCAGAAGTGACAACTGCTAAACACATGTTTTTTTGCAGATCATATGGTTCGGCGTAGGGATACATAATTTGGTCTGGTAGCTTTTCAAAGCCGTCAGCTGTGAGCTGTCAGTCAGCACCACAGAAGCCATGGGGGTACTGTAGGTACCATGAGGTATATATCGCTGAGCACGTGGTCTAAATATCCAGCTCATTTAGTCTGGTTTTCTAATGAAGGGAGGTCATTCACGCTGGGTCTACTCAAGGTTTTTTTTTCTAAATGATTTCTGGCTCTTTCTCTAATCAAATGTAAATACATTTAATCCAAATTATACCTTACTTATTCCTAAACGTGTAAATATATGATAAACTGGATGACTATTTAGAGGCGAAGCATGTTACAAACAATTGGTTGGCCTTGTTCTAAAACTCATCGCTTTAAAGTTTCTGATCATGGCCGAGATAGGAAGGTCTGGGATGGCCTTTCCTCCCATTTGGACCAGAGATGTTTTCGGAGGCAAATTGCTGAGTGTAGTATGAATATTCACAAGTTGTAGACGGTAGTCGGCAACATCCAAAGCGCAAGGATTTATGGAGCAGTGGACCATAACTCTTCCGAGCGACTCGGCGTACTGTAACATAGAGGAGAGGGGGAATAACCATCTTCATAAAACATCGCAGTCAGACAACTGCATCGAAATACAGAAGATGTTGGTGGTATTTTATTTTGAAATGTTGTATTCACTGTGTCTTTCTACCATTACAAACTATCCGTATGTATTCTACTCTGATGGAATAGAGAGGAGAAAATTAGAATAAAGAGGGAATTTATTAGTATTTTCATTAAGGAAAAGTGGGAAACAATTTAAGAATGGATTTTCTCACATCCAAAATGTGCACCCCAAACCACTCGGTCAAGGATGATTTTTTTAAAATGTGTTCAAAATTACTGATCAGTTATGGTGAGACATTGTTTAACGGGGTTCAAATCCCAGTCAAGTATATTCAGGGTGGTGATTCCTTAATTGATTCCCACTCTTCCTCCACGAATATGCGAGTACATTTCCACTAATTATATCTTACAAAGTCATACCAAAATGTAGTAATTACATTCTGATAGCCCGGAAAATTAGAAGGATGCGATGCTTTAGTAGCTTTAGTTGTTCCAATATTAAAGAAAAGGAACACAAGCTAAAATTTCCACTATTGTTTTAAAAAAATAATTTATTATTAATTTATGTAAGTAGATTTAATTAGAAATATTTTATACATTTAATTTTAGGAGATTATTAATTTAAATGGAATTTTGACTCCAAACACTTTTTTCAGATATATTTGGTTAAAGTATACAAAGTCTAAATATACTTTACATCTTAGAGGAAATGGTTTTTAAATAACTCCACGTACTAGATCGTTTACTTATAAAATAAAAGAACACACTTTTTTTTTTGATCAAATATTTTTTTTAAACATTATTGAATGCTCTTAAAATCTTATTTACATTCAAGCATTTAAAATAGTTTTGTTTTTATCAAAAGACCCCTTTTTCTGAGGCTGTATGAAAACCAACTAATAGGAAACCCACTTAAATAAGTAAAAGCCATCTCCAAAACCTTTTTCAGTTCAAGAAACAGATGTAAGTAGTAAAATAGGAAGGAAAGAGAAAAGGCCTGCCTTTCGTCCGTAACTTAGTCTCACCGGACTGGAACTTGTTTGAATGGAGCTAAAGGTCACACAGAGGCAAGGAAGCTTGGGAAAGGGCTAACCGAGGAGAAATAACGCTCGCATACTATACAATCTTGAGGATGTTGTATTCTAAATGGTTTCCCACTTTCTTTACATAAAAACTCATTTATATTTTATTATACATTACTTATGACTACCCATTAACGTAATTAATAGATTCTAGTTAACACCGCACTCAGGCGAAAAATCACTCAATTCAATTTTTTTGCTGGTTCAAATCATAGTAAAGCCTTGAGAGAGTTCAAACATTTTGTATAGCTTAATATTTTTTTTTTTAATAAATCCAACAACTTTTTATGAAATTTGGAACCTTGTCTTAGTAATATTTATAATTTAACTGATTAAATAAAATTATATATAGATGCTAGCCCAAACGGATACTAAGATGTGACTAAAAGAAAGTACGCAATGGATTTACCAATGCGACTAAGAATAAATATTTTCTTGGGAAATCATTTTGACATTTCATGTGAGTGGATTTTATTTGTACTCATCTGGCCTCTATTAAAAAAAATTGGTTTGATAGAGCGAATAAAAAACAAAACTTCCAAATAACAGTAAAACAACAAAATAAACCGTGTCGGTAGGAGCCATGTGGTGTTAACGCAAGTTCGTATAGTCTTATTTGCCGGTGACAAGAAGGTCGGGGTTATGATTCCTGCCAGGTGTACTGAGGTTGGTGTTTCCTACATGATTTTTCCTTCTCCCTGCATAAAAACGACACTGCATTTTATTTAAACTTGACCCTACTAACTCCAGCCCCATAAGTGTGGCTCAACGTGGAGAGCCCAGATATAAAAGGGACTTCCAGTTTATTAAATTATTTCGTATCTCACCCGCCTCGGTGGCGTAGTTGGCTAACGCGCCAGTCGTGTTGAGCTAGACCGCCAAGGACGGGGTGATCGAGGTTCGAATCTCGGTCGGGTGAACTGAGGGGGGTTTTTCCTAAATGGTTTTCCACTCTCCCTCCACGCAAATGCGGGTTCTCTAATCCATTAGCGTAATTAGTACTTAAGCGTATAACCCGAACGGGTAGTAAGACGCGGTGCTAAATAATAATAATAATAATAATCATAATAATATTTCTATAAATAGGGGAAGATCACTAACGCTGGAACATCTTACACGGTGGCAGAGTGATCTAAGATGAGGCTCGCTTTAATGGGAGGGGCGAGGTTCAAATCCCTGCAATGATCAGTGTGAATAGTTTTCACATGTAGATTTAAAACTGGTTTTCCCTTCTTTTTTCCCGACTAATGATGATGCATTTCAAACTAAGTTACACTCCTCATAGATATTATTTATATTAAATTGTTAGTAATACTTGTGTTAAGTATACACATAACAATAATAGTAACTAAATTGTAAGCGCTTGTTAATTAAAATAATACCTTTTTATAATTGAATGTTGGTGACATGGTAAAGTCCTTTGTCCAGTCGTTTTTATTAGCAAATGAATAAGTAATAAAATTGTGAGGTACAGTGCCTATTTTGAATTTAAATATCAATAAAATTTATTTACTAACTTAGGGATGATGAACGATTTTACATGTAAACAAAATATATAATAGAACACGTGTCAAACCAAGGCAGATATGAACCAGTTAATATTAAGTGAGTAGACTAATTTTTAAATAGTTTGTTTACCTGAACATGTGTTTAGAAAGTGAACGTTAAGCATATAATAAAATTATTACAGTCAATTTTCGAGCGAATTTATTTAAATTCGAATGAAATTCATCTAGGAATACTCTTAAAGAAAGTCTACACAAATTTACGCGGAGTGTGAATAGGAAACCATTTAGGCAAACAAATAGCTCTCAGTACACCTAGTCGGGATTCGAGCCTTGAACTTCTAGTCCCCATTAATCCAGTCTATTTCAAGATTGATGACGTGACCACCAATGGGGGTTGAAGCTGATGCTAGTATAAAATTTATTTTAGAAGGTAGGTACAAACTAAATAGCCCAAACACACACAAAAATGAACTTTTACAAACCAATACTTTTGACGGGTCAAAGAGACGGACATTTATGGACTACGTAAACGGAACAATAAATCACTTTGAAAAAAAGACACAAAATGATTTAAGGAACGAGAGGGGGAAGGGAGGATTTCAAACATTAGTTCCCGATGGGCAAAGTAATAAAGTTACGACCCTTTCATGTCTTTTTCGCCTTAAGGACAAAAGATGAATGTATTGTTCTTGGGGATTCTAGAAAGAGGTAAAAAAAATCCCTTTAGTACTATAGTCACGAAACCTGGACACTAAATCATACCCGTTCCATGTTCAAATCCAGCCGGCGGGGAGAAAGTATAGTTGATGTTTTATTTTTTTTGTTTATATATTTTTCCTTCCCCCCCATTTTTTTTTTGTCTTTATGTACCGTAGCATGTCTGGTTTGCATACATTGGAACTCTGTCGTGAAAGGAGATATGCACAAAAAATCAAGGATGAAAACATACAGACATATAAGCTCCTGGGAAAAAACAACAAAACTGAAATGAGATTTCCGTATATGTCGAGTGAAATCAGCATTCAAATTGTAGAAATCTTACGTTTTTTCTTCGGTGGAGTATGGGGAATGTGTTCGGCTGTACTGTATACAGAACACCTTAACGAGCTTATGACCTAAATTTGTGGGCACGCGGGCTACAGCGTCAATCTCATTTGGGTCTGGTTTTTCGGTAAAGTGGAGGGCGGGATTGGGGCCTTAGTTGGAGTATTGAAGGTGCTTTATTCTAAATGTTTTCTGATTCTTCCTCCACGCAAATGTGATTGTATCTTCTAATACATTTTATCTTCCTCATTACGACGTAATGGTAGTAAATAAATGCGCAGACGAGTAGTAAGAAACGGAGAAAATAACAATAGTTTGTAATACTGTTTTCACTTATTAACCTTAAATGATTTGATATTAAAATATTATTTAGTTAAAAAAACACTTTATTTACATGGGGAAGAGAGACTAAATTAAATTTTAAATATTTCCCTTTGTGCTCTTTATTATCTTTTATTTAACTACCTTTGATACTTTGATATATGTATTTTAGTACCGTACTAGCCGTTACGCTTATATACATATGTAGCAATTACTTTGTGTATTAGGGGTGATGAAAGTTGCAGGAAATGTACCCGCATTTACTTGGAAGGAGAGTGGAAAACCCTTTAGGGAACACCACCCTTAATAAACCTAATCAGGATTGGAACCAGGTCTCCCCGTCATCGGCAGTCTAGTCTATTGCGTGAGTAACGACTTAGACCACGCGGCCAATGAAGTGGGTACCACTGATAGACCTTATTAAAAGGGTTCTATCATAAAACAAATTAAATTGACTTAGAATAATAAATTTAATTAACATATTCAAAACTGGAACCTAATGCAGCTTAGTATAATAGATTTATGGGACATGATATTTAGACATGAATATCATATTTATTTTAGGCAGAGAGCCAAGGACATCTCAAACTTGTCGTTCTCCTTTAATACTATATTACCATACAATAAAAATATGGTACATTTCAAGTCATAAATCATAAAAATGATTGAAAGTGTTTAATTTATCCAAAAGAATTAAGTTTAATAAAAGTGTGTTTATATAACATAAACGAGGTTACAACAGCCAAGTATTAGTTTTAATAATAAATTATTTGTTTATCAATTATGATTTTATAATTTATTTTAGCATTGCGCTTAACTAACCGTTCGGGTTGTACTCTTATCTAATAGTAATAGAGATCAGGAAGGTTATAGTTAGAGTAAATGTACCTGGAATAGCGTGGCGGGAGAATGGAAAACCATTTAGGAAAAACCTCAGTACACCCGACCGTTACCCTCACCATTACCTTAGCATAATTAATATATATGCGTATAGCCCGAACACAAACAAAACGCGTTGTACAAATAAATGGCACGGAACTCCACACGGACTTTCTCACTCTATTGTTTGAAAATTGAGATATTTACTCATAGCTAGTAATATTTGTGAAACGAAATAATATACACTAGCAAACCCAAAAATAAATTGAACTATAGTTATGTAAAACATTTTATGAGTCCCGGTTATAAATGTTATAATTTTATTTTTAAAGAATTAATGTCCTTATTTTTATGTTTGGACCGATAAAAAAAATCAAAATTGGGTCCACAAGGGTCAACACTTCGTATTAAAATTTAGAGTTCCAGTTAAAATTTTCGACATTTTATTAGGTGTTGCACATCTTCATCTCATCACATTGTTATTAAATTCCTCATTTATAATCATTTTGACCAATAAAAAATTTAAATATTGACTATTGAGTCTAAAATGGAGATAGATCATTGCTGTGCAAACATTTCTCCTAAGAGGTTTAAGGTAAAATAACATGAATTTTTTGAGAAACTTACTTATATTTACTACTCTATGGCATTGGAGAATTATTTCGTTAAAACTTAAGTAGTATCTCTTTATAACTAAAGCTCACAAAATTGTATTAATATATTTGCCAATATCGCAGAAAATGTTGCTTTTATAAAAATTTATTTCATTATAAAAGTTTTTTATTTTTAATAGTACTACAATTTTTCAATGATAAGTTATATAGTATCTCAAATAGTTGAGGAAATTTCCGGTTATTTAAAGTATCCTGAAAGTTATTTTCATGGGAAAATGAAAATACACATTTGGTTTATAGTTTTAATCAACGCTTGGATACGAATTTTAATCAAAACCGTTGGAGCCGATTTTGAGAAAGTCGATTTTTTCTTTTTTCGCCCTTTATTAAACTACTCTTAATTTTAAGTTTAAACAGACACACAGACAGAAGGCATTGCAAATACCACTTTTTAGGGTTCGGGGGATCATGAGACGTTGACATCAATCAAAGTTTCAGGTTAGAATTTTTTTACGGTCGCAATACTTTACCTTTATTGTTCAAAAAGTTAAGAAATATATATATATATATATATTTACGTATGGCTTGAAATTTATTGGTTTTATAAAAATCTGCCTCAAATAAAATATTTGTATTATAAATAGACCTAAATATTTGTAACGATAAGTAATTTCATATCTCAAAGAGTTACGGAGATATGATAAAAATAATAATTTATCCATCAGACCGCAGCCCTTAAAATCATTTTGCCCAAGTATTGAGATTAGCCATTTTATTTTGAATATTTATAAATTTTTTGAAATGAAATTTAATCAAAATTATTATAGCTAGTTTTGAGGAAATCGACTTTTTCTCTTTTTGCCCTTCAGTAAACTACCCTTAATTTTAGGGTTAGATATCCAATTCCAAAAACCCCTCGGGGCAGCCCTGTAAAAACATTAGATACAAAGTTTTAGCCAGATCAGTAAAATATCTTAGGCTCAAGTTGGAGGTACAGACAGACGGAAATTCAAAAACGACTTTTTCGGATTCGTTGGGTTATGAAACGTTGAGATTCATCAAAATCTCGAGTTCGATTTTTTTGACGATCACAATACTTTCTCTGCCTGTAAGATAGCGAGAAAGTAATAACTAAGCCCTCTGGCCACTTTTATTCACTTTTATATAAATATAGTTTATCTTTTAAATATACTTCAAACAATTATATTGCTTAGCAGCTTATACTCCAGATAATTATATTTTTCATTTTCATAGAATCACCTTTAATGACGGCTCTAACAACATAATAAGACTATAAAAATATTAACAGTAGCTAAATAATAATATTTCTTCATTGGATCTCTAAGATCAAATCGTAGTTGTTTGAAAATAAAGTTCTCCCACTCTGCCTTCCTTTATTATGTTAATAAATTTAAAACAAAAGAATTCAATAGAGCGCAAGTGATACTGTCTGGCTGTAGGTGGGGGGCGGAGAGGGAAACAAGAGGTTTTAATTGGTCGCTATGCAGGTACTCCGAGAGGCCAGTAATAGAGTTATAGTAACACTCGAATATAGTAGTAATAGTAACAGCTGTACTGTGGGGACCTCTATTGATCGCCCCCTGGACGTGTGAGGATAAAGAGGGGGTAAGGGAAGCACCAGGGGGGAAGTTTGTAGAAGAGAAAGGGGTTGGGAAAGGATCGAGTGGTCGGTCTCTTAGGAGCGCTCCCGGTTTGGAGACTCTCGAAAAGTTTCTCGAAGGACTCTTCGAACACTCAAGTCCTATATTTCTTCTTCTGTCTTTCTTATTATAGTCACCTGTTAACAAATGTCTTCCAGAAGCAACGAGTATTTTTAAAGTTTAGTTATTTAAATAAACAGTATTTTTAAATTATCTATTTAGTAAAGTGTGACTAATTTTCAACGTCAGGAAAGTACGTTTATTTGATTACTACTTTTTAAGAACTCAAATCATATTTGAGGTGACATTAGGGTCCAAACAAAATATATGCAACCAAAATGTATTTCACGCTTGATCGTTTTGTGATTGATATATATTTACTTTCTCACTATCTTACAGGTAGAGAAAGTATTGTAATCGTCAAAAAATCAAACTCGAGATTTTGATGAATCTCGACGTTTCATGACTCCTGAATCTGATTTTTTTAATTTCCGTTTGTTTGTCTGTACCTCCAACTAAAGACTAAATTATTTTACCGATCGGCTTAAAACTTGGTATCTAGGGTTTTCATAGGGTTGCCCCGAGGTATTTTTGTAATTAGATATCCAACCCTAAAATTAACGATAGTTTACTTAAGGGCAAAAAGAAAAAATGTCAATTTTCTCCAAATCTGCTATAACGATTTTGATTAAATTTAATTTAAAAACATTTATAGAAATTAAAAAAAATTTATACTCTCAATATTTCAGCAAAATGACTTTAAGGGTTCTGGTCTGATGCGTAGATTCATATGTTTTATCATATCTTCGTAACTATTTGAGATATGAAATTACTTATCATTTTAAATGTGTAGATCTATTTATAAAACAAGTATTTTATTCGAAATATATTTTTATAAAACCAATTACTTTCAAGCTGTACGCAAATTTTTTTTTTTAACTTTTCCAACGCTAAAGGTGCTCTGTGTCATTCTTCACTCATATGATATCTAGCTAGAATAATCCTCACTGAAAAGCATAAATAATATCTTTGACTATTTGATTCTTAAAAATGTAATCCCTACAATTATAATAATTGTACAAGTGGCAGCAATAAGACAACTACCGAGTCGAAGGTGGCTGCGTTATCTGATAGCTCGTGATATTAATACAAAAAATCACACATTTGTAGTCGACGATTTCTGCACGTCCATCATGGACTCTGCCTTAAAATATGATCTAAGAATGACCCAGGGCACGGGACGATTCCTGGATAGAAGTGGTTAAAGAATTGGCGTATTAAGCCAAAAGTGCCGGGTTCGATTCCCGTGTCCAGGTGTCATTTTTAAATTTCCAGAATATGATATCTAAATGGAGTAACCCTCACTAAAAAGCATAAACAATAGCTTTGGCTATTTGATTCTTATTTAATCTAATGCTCACATATTTGGACACTAGGACAGTGGCGTGAAATTGGTTTGGTCTAGTTTTCCGACCACCGTGAGATAGGGGCTCACGTTCTGTACGGGTGTAAAAAAAAGGTGGTTTTTACTTAATCGTTTCTTAATCTCACTCCACGCAAATGCTTGCTCACTTTATCTATATTTTACCATCCCTAGCCCAAACCTATTATTGTTAATTTGCTGATATCTTTAACGGATGTTAAGATGCGGTGTAAAAATGGTATTATATTATATAGAATAATATTATGTATTTTAATATAACCATACAAAGTTTATTTGACGTTTCAGAAGTAGTTTTATATTAATTTATTTGCTAAAATAATTTGTCAATATTTGTTTTCTATTAAGATTATTGTATAGCCCAAAGCTACTGTTAAATTTTCTGTACAAATTACATTTTTTATTTAACAAAAGGTTGGCTCTAATTGGCTCTCCATCACTTAAATACTAGAATAATAATTATTGCCAATCATGGGAAAATGGCGTGTTTTCCGGGAAGTAGCAGGTGATTCCCTTTAAATGTGAGCTCTATCGATTGCTCTTTTCAAATACAACGACGTAGAGAAGGTAAAAAATAAAAAATAAAAAAATTGCAAATACCATTACATAGTTATTACAACATATTTTGATACAATAGGCCTGGGTTCTATTTTAACTGGCTGTAATAATTTGTTTTAAACTTACTTTTTTGCCTATTCTCTTTATGAAAATACTAAATGAAGCTATTCTTAATTATCATTTTCATCACTTTATTTTAATTTTAAGCTATTGGTAGCTTTCTGTTAAGCGTCTGAAAACGATTATAAGTCCACATCGGTGGTCACATGGATTAAGGCGTCACTCTCGTAATTGACTAGAATGTCGGTGACGTGAAGGTAGTGGCTTGACTCTTTGCTGGATGTAATGTATATTGTTACCATTAATGTCTTTTAACTCATCATTTAAGCAAATTCGGGTACATTTTCTATAAGATAAACCATCCTCATCCCAACCTCACTAGTGTAATTAGATGTGGATAATTCGCACGGGTATTAAAGCTTTGCGGGAGGAAAATTATCTCCGTTTCCCTCTCTTTCTTTATCTCTCTCCCTATATATATATATATATATATATATATCAAGCTCCAGGTGATCTAATGCGTTAAATTCGTATAAAATTTGGTTGCCATTGATGGGAGTTTGGATTTATAATCCATTAACCTCAAGACAGAGCTTCCCAAACTTTTTAGACCGAAGGAGCTCTTGTACAGGAAAAAATACAGGCTGGAGCCCTCACAAAAATGTTTGCACTAATATTTTGAGCATTCAATAATTAGAGTTAAATTTTATAAGCATACAATTATAAAACAAACGGAAAACTTCACATGTTCTGGCTGCGCCTTTGGCTAATGTCCTCTCTTCATATTTGAGAAAATCGGCAATCCTTATTACTGATGCTATTTTATAATGTAAAAAACAGATAAAGGATAGTTTATATTTGCTAAACGGAGTCTGAGATAACTCTGGTAGAACCGAGTTTGAAAAATACACAATTCAAAATAATTATAGTTTTTAAATTGCTCATTATAATTGTACAAAATGTGTTTGATCAAATTTAATATTTGGTTTTATAGGTTGCCCTTATATTTGTCTTTACCACAATTTCTTACGAATGGACGTATCTGAAAGCTATAAAAATATACTTTATCTACTTTCGCTTATTCATACATCAAGTCACATGATCTACAGCTGTCGATTTTTTTATAGATTTTATCAATAGCCTACTTATAACATAATAAAAATATTCATGTACAATTGTATCACTGTTGATCATATAATTATGATTGTATTTTATAAAAAAAAAGATCCAAGTATCCATTCATAATAAATCAAACTATACATAATATTTAAAAAAATTAATAACGTTTTTTTTCTGATTTCAGGTATGTTATTTCCGAGCCATCTTGTATCTCAGTGTATAAATTCTCAAATTGGTAAGTACAACATTTTATAAAGATATGTGACACCATTACTCACTTTTTTTTAGGTTCAATTAAGGGAAGCTCTTAAGCAACATTAATGTGCTGGACCATAAAAGCTAATATTCGAAAAGTAATAAAAGTAAAATTACTAGGCCATATATATATTTGCTCACACGTTAATTTCAGAAAGACTTATAAGTCTGTTTTACGTTTGCATTAAAAAAACTTATAAACGTTCCTTATTTTAACAGTTAATGTTTTCCTTAAATTACTGCGCCAATATCTCACTAAAACTGACAGGCCATATAAAACATGTTTATAAATCTTAATATCCCTGGCTGAGTGGTTAGGAGTGCAAACTTCATATCTGGGAAAAGCCATTTTAATTTCAAGTGATGCCTAAAATACTGTAGCATTTGTTTATTAATTGGCCGTGTTGGGGTTTAGATTATAGTTTTGAGTACTACTTCCCTGGGTCAAGCTATTCTTCACCAATAGTAATCACACTAGCATTAAGGCATAATAAACTAAAACATATAATATTTCATTGTTTTGAAAGTTTGTTCAAGGAAAGTGGTTTAGAAATCTATTTTATATATATGTAATCAGTTTTTTAAATATGCCAATTTTTTTTAATACACACTAAACTTCTAATTTGTACCCTTCATTTACTCTATAAGGTAGCAAGCTTACCGGACATTGTTCTACTATGGTGCAACTTACAAGATAAGGCCAAAGTATAGTCCATCAAGGTAAGACTTTATCTTTCAGGACAAACATAGTACAGTACATTAACTAACTATTTTATTAAAGGAATTTAATTTTTATTAGTTACATTCATCTGATCACAAAACAAGGATGAAAACAATGGCCATACTCTTCGTATATTTCGTAGTAGTTGATTTTCTGGTTATTTGGTGATAGTTGGCATCATTGTTTCAATACAAGTTTCTCTAGTGAGCTAGGAAAGAAAGCATTGACCATGTGTTTAGGTCAAGAGGATGACGTTCTGTTGGTAGGTTGATGTTTGAGGATTCTCGAACGCTGGATTATTATTAGTATGTTGTATAATCTATTTGTTTATGTAACTAATGAACACTTGCACTTAATCAATGATCTTACTTGTCTTACAATCTTACTTTAAATAAGTATTCATGAAATCGATAGTTGATTTTAATAAACCATTGTATCCATGACAAACTTAGGAGAGTTAAACGTTGATGTTTTATATATTTTAATAATAGTGTCAATTTCAAGAATACCGTGAGGCTTCAAATCCGAAAGATATTATTTACTAAGCATTTATTTCACTCTAACGATCTTTCATTTTTTTTGTTCCTTTACTTGTATTTAAACAATAATAGTGTATTTAAAACTATATAATTATTAGCCTTACATTTAGTGTAACAACACTTTTTCTTTATCTGTTGACTCGACATTCTGAGAATAGTCTGGTCCATTGAGTCTCGTTTTGTAGGTTGTAGAGGTGTAGTATGAAGGGGAAGCTTGACCAAATAGTTCTCTCGCCAAACCACATTTCATCGGCCAATATAGAATTTGCCTCACCATACAACAAGTTACTAGGTACCATTATCCTAACTACAGTAGCCCCATGGCTTCTTTGGTGCTGACTGACAGCTGACGGCTTTTAAAAGCTACCGAACCAAATTATGTATCCCTACGCAGAACCATATGATCTGCAAAAAACATGTGTTTAGTAGCTGTCACTTCTGACAGTCAAAATTTAGGTATATACCTAAATGTTGACTGTCAGAAGTCAGCTGTGAACTGTCAGTCAGCACCAAAGAAGCCATGGGGCTACTGTACGTTCTTTATTTTGGCAACACAACTCTAAAGTAATTATCAGCTTAGCTAAAATATAATTAATATGTAAGCTAATCGCATCGATTACCATGCAAACTGAATATTAAGTTCATATAGCTTGGCTCACCAATGATGGGAAGGTCAGCGTTCAAATCCCGGATGAGTGTTTCACTAAACGTACCCAGATTTGCGTTGTATATTTCCACATAAGTTTGGGTACATTTACTTTAAAATCCACCTTCCTTATTGCTACCATACTCCATTAGCGTACTATTAAATTGGGTACAGCCTGAATATATAGTAAGATACTGTGGGGGAGAAAACTACGCTTGTCTGACTTACCACCCATCCAGACTGTTCATATTTAACTACGCTAATGGGGAATAATTAAGATAGCTTTTATAGAAAATGTAGCCTTAGTTAAAGGAGCGGGGGTTGAGATTATATTTAAAAATAGCCTTAGTACACCTGATAGAGTTTCAAATGTTATATTCCTCGTCACCTGCAAATCATACTAAACAATCTTAACGATTAGATAACGTACTCACTGATGCATGTTGAGTAAAATGAATATGCCGACATTGCTACATCAGCAATGATCGGAACCAGACACACGCTCTTTGCTACGTATTGGGAATGTTTATCTTATTCTTAACTTTCGACTGCTGCGGATAACTTTAAAGTGCAAATTTAGTCTTATGAGTACAAACTGTGTGGAACAGCAATAAGTAGCTCCCTCATGTTTTTTTGCTCCGTTAAAATGACTCTCTATTTTGTTTTATATGGCAATTTAGAGGGTGGCATACTTTTTTTTCACACGGCTAATGATGTAGAGACCGTTACCAAAAAATCACCAATAATTTTCATTGACAAATAAAATTTTGTTTTCTTAGTTTTGAGACTAACATAATACGTGAACCATATCTATATATATCATCGACTTCCCTCACTCACTGTTAGCTTGTGACACAAATTTAATTTTTAGTTTCAAATATTATTATATGTAACCTAAATTTTGACAATTTCTTAGACCACATAGTTCGGAAATATTCTAAAATACAAATATTTTAAATACACACCTTTTTTCAGACGAATATACTCACCACATTGAATTGCTGCTCATCAGGATAGTTTATCTTATATCGGTAGCTCTAAAAGGATATGCCGGAAAAAATCTGAAATTTATAGTTAATTCTATGAATTACTGCCCAATAATTATATTTTGGGTTTAATTAGTATTACTCTGGTATTTTCACAACAGTTTTTCACTATAAAAAGGTATCGTTTCATTCGAATTAGTTCCGAGCTGAGGATTTCCTTAATTTTATCTCCTGAGCATAAAGACATTTTATGCCAAGAGTGCTGTGAAATATAGAGGATATATTGACGGGTGACGCCCTATTTAAATAATACTGGGATTTTTTTTTCTTTCTTTAAGCGAATGGCATTATTGACCGGGAGGGACATGCCATCCAGTTTGGTCGCCTGTATGTAGACTATTAGTCGCACTGGTGACACAGAACACCACAGGAGGTTGCCTATACGTCGTACCAGCAATGAGATGATGTGATGATAGTGAATATTATGGAGGTGTAGGCCAGTGGGACTCTTAAACCTAACTTAAGCCAAATTTACCAACACCTGGTGACCAATGGGATAGTTCTCCTTAAAGAGAAAAATACCCAAGGTACCAGCCGGGAATCGAGACTGGTACTACTATATTAGTACTCAGGTGCACTGACCACTTTACCACTGGGCTGGAATCGGGGAATATTGATATAGATTAAGCACTTTCCCGAACCAACCTATTTTATTAGAACAGTTAGTGCAGTCCCTTCACCAGTTCCTGTTAAAGTATATTTGATGACAAATTCTGATTCAACTATGTCTTAAACACTTTTTTTAGTAACCAAAAAAACTAGCTTCGATAGACACGTTGATTAAGATGGGGTGCTAGTGAGCGTGAGTTTAGGGAAGTATTTTTGAAGTTTTTTACAGCATAAACATTTTTTGAACAAAATAAATCAAATTTATCTTCTATATAAACATATAGTTTAGTTTTCTGCACATGCTAATCTCAACAGTCTTTGAATATCTGTCAAGGGGATCCTAGAATTTAATGACAACTTTTTCTCTTAATTTAAAAAGTTTGTCACCATATGCCACATTGCTCATGATAGATATTCAAAAACTGTTGAGATTAGCACGTGCAGAAAACTAAACTCTATGTTTCTATAGAAGAAAAATTTGATTTATTTTGTTCAAAAAATGTTTATGCTATAAAAAATGCAAAATTAGCGCACTAAATTCGCGCTCACTAGCACCCAACCTTAAGGTGGTTTGCTAGAGACGAGGAGGATGGGGTTCTAAACCAGGCTGAGTGTTTTCAACACTCTCTTGATGCAAATGTGGGTAAATTTCCTCTAAAATATACTTTTCCAGTCCTTAATCTACTATTGTACAGTACATGTATGTACACCCCGGATGGTAAGAAGGACGTGGAGCACATACATAGGTAACCAGGTAATGTTGTAACCAGATTGTAAACTAAAATTAACTATCTTAATAGTGTAGAAAAGAGAGCGCAGCAAATTAAAACTAATTGAATTTACAGTGGAATTATGGCTATAAATAAAAATATACAACTTCTAAAACAGATGAATGTAACAAACGAATATAATTCAATTAATAATTCCAAACATTTTGTTCTTATTGTAACAAACCACAGTGCAAAAAGCTAATATTTTCCTCTTTACACAGAAAAGGTTGAAATTAAAATACACAAATAGATTGTGAAATAGGTAATATAATTCTAGTATCAAAGCTAACACAATATGAAGTAATTGCGCTAGACCGCAAATATAATTTAAAATGCTTGACGTCAATGAATAAATTATTCATACAAATCCTCAGAATTTACTCTCACACGGAAATCGGTGAAGCATCAGAAGGAACAATATTTTATTAGATTATTTCACACATTTTAATAAAGAAGAACAGTTAAAAGAAAATAATCTAAAGTTTTTTAAATGTCAGCTTATTTTCATCGCCAAATTCTACGTATAGCTAAATTGCTTAAATTGTATAGTAATTTGAAGTAAATGCTTCTAATAATTGGATTCTTGAGAAGATATTAAAATATTTTGGTTGTATTTGAGCCTGAAATTATGTTAAATAATTTATTTTGTAGGGTTCTTAATTAAGATTGAAACTTAAGTCATGGCGAAAGGATACAGCACATAAGCTACCATCATAAGACTTATGTCACAATTATTATAACACTCTTTTAACGAATTATTAAAAGTTAAAACTTTACCTTTTTCTTAGATTAGAAATTATTTTATGATACGAACAACTACATTGTGATTATATAATTTTTATAAAAGTAAACATTTTGATTACAGATTTTTTTTAAATTTGCCATCTGCAATATTTACTTCCACGAACTTTTATCTAGTTTTTCATGTGAGTGAATTTGTTCCTGTTCATCTATTATCTTAAGTTATCCTTTTCAAATTGGAATGTTTATAATACTAATAATTTTAAAAAGAGATGAATTGATAAACAATTAATGGAAACATTTAAGTTCATCTTTCACAACAATAATACAATTTTCAATAATTTAATACAATTTCATACTATAATCAAGCTTCAACTTCCTGAGTAAGGATTAAGTAAATGCTGGTGCAATTATGTCAGTGAAATGTTCAATAAGGTATAAGTTCAGTGCCATAGGTTGGTCTGTCTATTGAACCAGAAGGCCTTGGCTCTTATCCAGGTAAAACCGCAACATTTAGCACTGGTGTATATTTTTATCCCCCTTCTTCAGTGGTGAATTAACGATCAGGTAACTGGATGTTGTGTTGTTGTAACGCAAAATGAGATCCTGTCTCTATCAGTGGCTGCAAGGACTAAACTTAAAGCTTTTATCTTTTGGTTTAGCAACATGTGGGAGGTCTGACATACAACTCCGACCGTGTGTATGAAGGGTATTTTCCCCCCTTAATGGATTGCCACTCTATCCCCACACAAATGCGGCTACATTTCCTCTACTTTTAACTTTTTAATCTCCACCCCATTACCGTAGTTAAATGCCTAAAGTCTAGATTAATAGTGAGACTTAATTTCCTTCACATGGTGACCTCAACATTTCTTGAATACCGGTCAAGGGTGTCCTGGAATTTAATGACAACTTTTTCTCTTAATTTAAAAAGTTTGACACCAAATGCCGCTATGCTCATAACAGATATTCAACAACTGTTGATACCACCGTGTGAAGAAAACTAAGCTCTATGTTTGTACTGAAGCGAAATTTTATATATTTTGGCCAAAAAAAAATTTTGCTATAAAAACTGCAAACATACTGGCCTTTTCTCACCTTCCCTACACCCCAATATTAATCTTATACCATCGTTTTCCTCAATATTAGGATGGTTTTTCTTAGTTTTTTCCTCACTCTCCTTCAATGAAAATGCTAGGATATTCCCTCCAAGTTATACCTTCCATAACCATACCTTATTAATGCAAATTTATGTCTCTTGGACGAAGAGCAAAATGCGGGTAAACAAAACATTGTTAATTTGTAAGTTGGGTGCTTATATAGTCAGATGGTTTAGAACGTGGACGGAAATATTCATACTAACACTAAGCTGCAACAACTAATATAATACTATCAATATATATTCTGGCTTTTTGGTTACAGTAATGTAGATTTTATAATATTGGTCCAATATATGGCGTTTTATTCCTAAATGGTTTCCCACCTTTCTTCCACACCAATTGGAGATAATATCCTCTGAATTCTACCTTCATGATCCCTACCCAATTTGTGTAGTTAAATATTTCCTGCCCGCTTGGTTATTAAGACGAGGTACATGCTATTAATAATGATAAAACCGGATCTGTTTGGAAGTAAATGAGCATCAAGACATTTGGAAGAGTAATTTATTTTTTTGAAGACCTAACGCTCTAGAGGATACGTAATAAGTTTTAAGTTTCTTAGTATCAATAATAGTGTTTCGAGTAAAAAAATTTAATGCTCTTTTATAGTTATATTTATTATTATTATTATTATTATTATTATTATTATTATTATTATCTAGCACCGCGTCTTACTACCCATTCGGGTTATACGCTTAAGTACTAATTACGCTAATGGATTAGGAATTGGGAGGGTTGAATTTAAAGGAAGTGAACACGCATTTGCGTGGAGGGAGAGTGGAAAAACATTTAGGAAAAACTACCTCCAGTTCATCCGACCGAGATTCGAACCTCGATCTCCCCGTCCTCGGCGGTCAAGCTCAACACGACTGGCGCGTTAGCCAACTACGCCACCGAGGCGGGTTAAAAGTTTGTTAATATCTTCTTGTAGCTTTCTTAGATCCATGAATATTGTCTTGCTTTCTCTCTGTTTCAAAATTTTGTCAAGGAAGACCCACAGCCGTTCACCTCTCATTTTATTTCTGAGCCCCCCTGTATGTCTGAACGTCCCCCGTGGTCACACTCTCTGGTCCAGAGCAAAGTCTCGGGGACTGACAGATTTGGTATTCTAATTAAATTGTCGGTCCAAAGGGGTAGCAGAAAGGACCTAGGAGGTTAGGGGGTTAAATTAGATAGGAGAGGTAAGGGAGGGGGGGAAGTATGGCGCAGTCGCAATAACCCGTAATGTTGTTTGAAAGTGAACTCTAGAGGGGTGCCCGGAGGAAGGAGGGGTGCGGAAGTACAGCTACATAAAGGATGTAGTAATCCATCCCTCGAGGATAACATTTGAAAGGGAAGGGTTTGTGGTTAGTTACAAGCTCAAGGTTTGGGGTACGGAGTGGGATGGATACTTTCATTTGCCATTGCAGCACCTCCCTTGTATATTTCTACTTTATCTTGGATGATGACAGGAAAATATTGTTTATTTATGTAGAGGAACCAGCCATCCACGTTGTATAGGACCAATTCCACTTTCTGATACATACAACTTATTGAGAAACGATGTGAAACTGGAGAATATATATTTTTAGGATTATGATGAAAATCTGATTTTTATTTTTCCCTGATTAAAAACAAAATTTTAACTATGACGCCTGATGGTCTGGTTAAGTGAGTATATAGGTTTGTATATATTCGGGAGTTTAGCTATTTTACCATGTTAGGCATATTTTATTGTTCACGACTAAAGGTTTATGGAAAAGAAAAGCGAATTATTTTCTATCCATGGTAAAATATAAAACAGTGAAGGGTGACCTGGTGGTCTAGGGGTAAGGAGACATACTCTTGTGCTGGGGGTCCGGGGTTCAATCCTCGGTCCCGGCACAGATTTATCTGATTACCAAACCCTTCCTTCACCTCTGACAAGACGTGTATTAATCACAACTTGTGAATGTGTGGAATGCCAGGCCTCCACCGTGGTTCGGATCCCACGTTAAACTGTAGGTCCTCCATTTTATCTCACAATCACCCTACCATTACACATTAGCGTAAGTGCGTATAACCCGAATGGGTAATAAGACGCGGTGCTAATAATAATAATAATAATAATAATAATAATAATAATAATAATAATAATAAAACCGTGAACAATTCAAAATAAACTTAAAATATTAGTTTTTAATAAATAACCATTTATATATCTAATTTATTATATTAGTACTCCTCATATACCTGTCTGAGTATATCCGCATAAAAGCATAGATAGGGTATAAAGGAGGAAGGTAGAATTTAGAGTAAATGCACCTGAATCCACGTGGAAAGATAGGAATACGTATTTAGGAAAATTAGTCATCGCTACATAGCCTGAAATTGAAAATTAAACAAGACCATGTTAACGCCTTATCCATCGTGACCACTGGTGTAGCTAGCTCCCATTTTATTAAAATTATTTTAAATCTAACTTTAAGATTCAGTAATTTTCATTTACTTGATATCTGAACTTGACAACAGAACAGGACTTAATTTTAATCTCACGTCTTAAACTTTAAGTTAATGACAATAAATATTTATTTTCCTTATCACTCACCTTTATTGTGGTGTCTTTAGAGTGTACACGCACATGGAAAGCAGGGAAATTCCAGAGAAGTTAGGGAATTTGGTGTTACAGGGAATAGTCGACTAAGTTAGGGAAATTAAATAAACGGTGCGGTGCATTGCACAAACTTTCTCCCGCTTTTATCTTAACATAGTCATTTGCTAAAAACTCGTAAGATTTGTAAAACGAAATAGTAGGTATATACATTGTTAGAGTATATTTCGAGATAGTAGATTTTTCTCTTTTTGTCCTTCAGTAAACTACTCTTAAATTTAGGGTTGGATATATATATTTCCAAAAAACCCTTGGAGGAAACTCGTGAAAGCCAGAGATACCAAGTTTTAGTCCAATCGGTAAAATAATTTCGGCTCTAGCCCGAGATACAAACATACACATAAAGACAGACGGACGGCGTCGTGAAAACTAATTTTTTGGTTTCAGGGGGTCATGTAACGTCGACATTTATCTAAATCTTAAGTTCGATTTTTTTTTGACGATCACAATACTTTCTCTCCGAAGGGTCAAGAGAAAGTAAATAGCTACATGAATTTTCAGATATATTTGCAGTTGTTAATGGATAATAAGTGATAGATTATAATCCAATATAAAATGTTAGTTTTATCCACAATTCATGTGAGTTTACAATGAGCACTAACATGACATATATCTATAATATATTTTATGTATAAATTTTCTTACAAAAAAACAGAATACTGAATTATTTTGGTTTGGAATGCCCGGAAAAATCAAGTAATTTCAAAACCTAGAAATTCTTTCAACCCTGATATTTAGCTACCAATAGTTTCCTAGCACAAGAAATAATCGTTTTACATATGGCTGATTATAATTATTATTTTTATAAAATCTCTTCCTGATGAGCATGGAGAAAATGTAGGACTTTAAGCATCTACATTTCATTCAACTGGGGCTCAAACCCTATCCTCCCTGTCGGAATAAATCAAGCGTAGTATTAGTTTAACAACTTATACTGCTTATTTACCACCACAAGTAAGGTAGATGTTTTCTCAATCCTTCACAAAACACATACGATTTCCTTTTATTTTTTTCATTGCGCCTATCTATCCGTTCGGGACACTTCCATTTAATTATAGAAATTTGGAAGCTAGATGTAAAAGAAATGTAACCATATTTATGTGAACGGTGTGTGGGAAGCTATTTAGATGAAAAAACACCTTAAATAAAGCCAGTAGTAGGGATTCAAACCCTGACCCTCCCGTCGCGGGAAAACCATATCAGAAAAGCTTTGTGTTTTAATCCACGTGCTCACCAATGCAGGTCTTTTCCCTTAGAAACGGTTTTGTTGTTCACGGAGTATTTTTGTTCAGGAAGTAGGGAAAATGTGTCAAGGGAACGAAATGACACTGAAGCAGTGTAGTACTCTAGCACCGTTTCACCCCACTTTCATTAATTTCTCTCTGACACCTGAGGGGAAGCCAGTTCTTGGAATGGGTATATGAGGGTGTGGGGGCAAGAACTAGGTTTAAATAACATTAAAGTTGGATGGTAGAGCATACGAGTTAAGGGAAGTATTTTTTTTTTCAGTTTTTATAGCAAACATATTTTAGTCAAAAAATAAATCAAATAATTATTTAGTGTAAGCATAGAGTTAAGTTTTCTTCACATGGTAATATCAACAGTTCTTGAATATCTGTCAAGGGTGTCCTAGAATGTTATAGCTTATTCTCTTCATTTGAAAAGTTTATCATCAAATCCTAACATGCTCAATAGAAATATACAAGAGCTGTTGAGATAGGTCTGTGTAGAAAATTAAAATCTATATATCCACTGGAACAATAATTGATTTATTTTGCCAATAAAAGTGTTGCCAAAAAATCTGAAAAAAAAACACTGACCTTATCTCGCATTCCCTTCCATCGCAACTTAATGGAATACCTGTACTGATCACCTTTGGAAGTTATTCAACGTACCAAGCCACCTAGCATATATTTTCTTTTGTAGCTGCGAGGGTCAGTGTCATAATTAGAGTTATATAATTAATGAAGCTTTAAATAAATAACAAAATTTTAAAAGTGGGTTATTCTTGTAATCTTACACATATTATTCTTGCAACAAACATAGTTTGAGATTCTATAAACTTATGTATTGTCTAGATTTAATGTACCTGCTTACCTATCTTTGTTATTTAGTATTGTACCACAGCGAATTGTGGCTAGGCTATACTGTACTAGATCAACTGATTGCTGATAGGAATTTTGAAATATCAAACTAAATGGTGTTTATAAAATCTCTTGCCTCCATACAAAGCGAAAACTAAGGCTTGTTTAGTTTTCAAAACTACAAGTATTGAAATCCTTTAAATAAAAGTCTAGCTTATCTATTTTTTAGGGAGATGGGTTTGGATTGAGAAATGGTGGGCGTAAACTTCCTCCTCTTAGTGATACCCCTGGGAAAGTACAAATTGAGTAGAGGGTATACAAATTTATCTGTTATAATAAATTGCTTGCTCAGATTTACTTGATTTATTTGATCTTAAAAATTAAAAAAATGTTTTGATTCTACTTCATGTTAAGAAAGAATCTGACTTTGATCCTGGATGTTGCACCAACATAAAAAATAACACAATATTTGTGTTAGCTCATCCTAGATAATTATGTTGTGTTTTAGTGTCAGGTTTTATGGTCTCTATTAGTAATTATTTTAATATTATTATCTCAAATTAATGTTTGATTCAAGATGTGAATGTTACGTTGTATATTATTCAAAATGTAAATAATAATGTGCAGCACTTTTAGAAATATGAGGGATGGTAAAAAAATTACAACTATATTTTGATTGATCAGTTAAGATTATTTTAGAAATAAAAATCTCAGGACAGATCCTTATCTCTTGTCTATATTAGTCGCTGTTAAACTTTTACAAGACGTTGAATCCCTTTTTTCTTTAAATGGTGTATTTGTGGACCTAATATAGGCTAGGCTTGGAACATATAAACTTGAAGAGAAAATAAAATCGTTAACATGACTGATGAAAATAATATTTATTTTCGATGCATCTAAGGAGACACATATTTTATTATAACATTTTAATAGGCTGGAATTAAAAACGAAACAAAATTTATCGAGACTACATTAATTTTTCAAATTAGATGTATTCAGTTTAATTAATTTGTTTGAATGATTTATACCATCAGTCTTGAGTCCTCTCTTAAATTCAGATTATTTATTTTGGTAGTTTTTATGACAAAAATAATAGAAAGGGATTATTCATACAAATACCTTCGTGAACCATTGGAATTCTCAACCCATTCTTTGGTACTACCCACTACACTAAATAATTTATATTAAGAATAATATTTCTAAATGTTATAGCTGGTATTTTGGAAACTAATCTAAAACGATATCCTTTTTCTGTCCTTTTTCATTCTGTCAATTTATATTTAATACTAATTTAATGAAGTAAATAAATTAAATAACAGATTTGCATGGACTCATGTCAACTTATATTAGTAAATTATATTTTAATATCGTATTATATCACAGCAATTGTTTTATATCATTTTATTATTTGATTATGTTTCCTTTTATGGAACAGAGCAATATTTGCATTTCCTTACTCTTCCAGAACCAGGCTTAATCTCGTGGAAATCAGTAAGTGGATCAATAGCCCCAAAAATTTCCAATTAGTAAACCATAATAACATTTTACACATTTTAATTAATTATACTATAGTTTTATTAAACATTACATATATAATTAAGTCCGCTAACTACCCACTTGGAGATATTTTTCTTAAAAAAAAAAAATTAATATTACAAGAAACAAAAAAAAATATTAATTTGTGTTTTCACACTGATTATTTTAGAAAACATATTTTTTACTTAAATTAATAACTGTAAAAACTTTCCTCAAATTCTTGCAACAACCTTCAGGCTCAGAAGAAAACCACTTTTAAAACTAACTGAATTTCCACTCCCAATGATTGGACAAATACTCGAATATATATACCTACATATAAATCAGAAATAACTTTTCTTCTTTTCTAGTCCTTCCACAAATTCAAACTTCTTTTAGATAGTCATTCAAGATTTTATATTATGAAGAATCTGCTATAATTCTCTTTTCCTCTTGTTTTCGTGCTCACTAGAATGTTAAACCCCAATGTAACAAATGGAGGGTATTTCTCCAGAGGAATGCATAGCCAAACTGTAATACATACACGGGATCATTTTACATGTGTTTAAATTTAGGTATATTATTTCTGGTTGTTTTAAGTCTAGAAATTCAAATTAATAAGTTACAATAAAAATAAATAAAATACTTTTTTTAATTTGTTAAAAATATTATGAATTAGAGTAATCTGAGCTTGCAAAATATGTATAAGACATTGAGTTTTTCATATTTTACATTATGAATATATAAAGTAAATTATGTATAGATTGTCAAAGCATTTATCAAGGGAAAATATATTAAATCATGTTGTTCTAGGTAAAGTAACTTTTAGAAAATCATTTTCTAGTTTAGTAACATTAATAAAGTTTTTTGCTGAGTTAAAATTTTGTTTTGTGTGTTCATTATAATTTTGCACAGGGAAAGTATGAACATATTAATATATTTATTTATATTTATTATATAGCATACACAAGGATTTACAATACACCAAAAACCCCTTTGTAGGAAGATACGGCTCTTAAAAATATAATCCTACTCAAAAATCCTTATATCAATATTTCCATTGTTAAAACACTTTATTTATACACTCCAAGTTACTAAAATAAATATTCATCTAACTAGTTATACAGAATAAGTATTAGTTTTCTGATACCACATAAAATCTAAAAAATATTATCTAATTGAAATTCAGATAGTATTTATGTAGGCCTACTGTATTTTCTATGGTAAACAATAATATAACAAAGATAAGCCCAAGACCTCTCAGCGCTGGTATTATTACGACTTTTTAAAAAGGAGGATTTTAAAATATGTGTTACATATTGCTCCAAAAGTTTACTCTACTGTGTAACTACATCCCAAACTCTGATAAAATAAAACACATACACGCACACACATTAAAATGAACAAATGCTAGTCTGAACTATTTGCCAATGACGCACTTGTCATAGGGGATTTCACAATAAACACCTGCTTGCTATGAACGACCACGCTACCCAATAAATAATTCCGACATTGTTTTTACAGTTAACCGTAAACCACGAGAAATATTAATAAGAGGACAGTTTGCACGAGAATATCGAAAATATTACTCTAACATTTCTAATGAATAGATTTTAAATTAACAATGTATAATTTTTGGTTGTTCAGATCATGTTTATTCTAGCTACCAAATCAATTCCATATTTCCAATTCAAAGATAATTTATAGTTTGGCAGATTAACGGGTGCCAACAGTCCGAAATGAAAAAGTGGAACGTCGAATGGGGCTTTGCTCCCCCTTTCTGTTTGCGTGTTTATTAATTCCCTCTCTGTCACTGGCAGATGGTGTGAACAAAGCCATGGAACAGTTGGCGAGAGAGAAATCGTTTCCAGCTTTTGGAAAGTTATCAACTTGTGGGGAACGTTTTTTATAAAGGAGTTATGTTTAAAATAATAGAACACAAATAAATCTGTTTTTAAATAACAAATGTTAAGGCAATCTAAATAAAAGGTTAAAATTATGTATAAATATAGTTTTGGTCTAGGTTATATAGTTAATTAGCTCTTAAAGTCTGTTAATCTTCTTCTTAAAATACATTTCACCCATTTAATAATGTTACGGTGCATAAATTAATTATTTATTCACATTCAATTAGGCAGAGAGGCATTGTTAGGACGATATAATTTTGAGGAAATGTCCATGCATTTTCGTGGAGGAAGATTGAAAGACAATTTAAAAATAAACACCCTCAATACACCTACCAGTTTTCAAACTACGACGCACCCACCATTGACGAAACAGACCAGAATATTCTGAAATTTAGACCACGCTCCCAAAGATGCGCGTAGCCATTTATTATAATCAAATCTTAAAAAGATCGCAAAATCACACTCAAAGTCGTTAATGATACATTCAAGATAAAAGAATCAGCCCAAGTTAATAAATAGTGTATCTCCATATCTAGGGGATTTTCATGATGGATTACAAGTCTATAAGTTGAGTAGTGAAGGAGGCGGCAAGGGAGTTAGTCTCGTGACCTATTAAATAGGATATTAATCTCAAACCAGAAATCGCATTGAAGTGCAATTTGCTGCATTATTAGATTAAACATAGTATATTCAAAATCAATTTAATAAATTATTCATCTTAAGATAATGGTTTTTTATTTTTTGACTGTCATAAAACGGTTTCACTGGTCTCAATTTTGCTGTTTAATAAATTAAAATACAGAAAAAAAACATAACGATGTAATGTCGGATTCGAGTAATATTACCTTCCTAAGTTAGGTGCTATCTTTAAGGGTAGATGGCATAGCTTGGTACCATTTATTCACTTCCTATACTATCTATCTCGATTTAGAATAAGTGAATAGGTAAATTCAGAAAATAAACCACTGTCAAAAATGCATTATTTTTGGGTTTTTTCATACCAACTTTTGTTTTTGGTGGTTTCTGTTGACGTGAACTAAGTTGCTCTATCCCTTATAATAACAATTATGAGCGAAATATCTATAAAATCACCAAGTTATTGATTTAGTTCCTTGTCCCACCCCTTTTACCACGATCTTATCGACCAGGGAAATGATAATTATCTTTGATGAAAGTAAAAAATAAAGGGAAATTGTTGTGATGATTTTTTTTATTTAATAAAGAATTAAGATATAGATTAGGGTAATTTATTTCAAGTATACACATTATTACATGGTATTCGTTTGATTTGGTAGTTCAAGAAAAAATCATCAGTGTCAAGAAATATAGTGATTTTCTCCCTAGATGAATCACTATTCAAAAAACTTTTTAAAAAATGACGCTATACAAAACAAGTGGTAGGTAAATTTATTTTTGTCTCTTTCTTAAAAAGTTAATTCACTTACTGCACGCATTTATTTAATTATAATGGTGAATGTATCATGTGTTTTCCTCTGGACATAATATAGTAAAGTATGTGTTATAAAATATACACTAGTCAAGGGTCAATTTAAAACTTAGCTTTAATGATCCCGATTACAGTTACTATACTTGGATCCATCCTTGTCAGTTTAAATTTTAACTGTCAGTATTTTCCACACGACACTTTATAAACACTTACTATAATCACAATCAGCACTAGATTAAATTAACGGCTGACCAAATAATGTCACTCAAAACGATAACTTACATTGTATAAATGTGAACTTGACCCCGTGAGATAAATATTACTAGCAATTTGCGTTACACGACTGTAGTACCTATAGTATTATTAATGTATAAGGCGCTTCCAATGTATATACAGTAAGGGCTCCGTGTCCGCTGATTCAGTATCCGTGGTTTACCGCTGCCCAATTTTATATATTTTTAATTAAAGAAAAATAGTTTTATAAGTTTCAAACCACGCGCCAGGCGAGAGCCGGCCGTACTATTAGGATCACAAACGTGCTTCTATGGGCATTGTGCTATCATATAATCATCATCATCATCATCATCATCATCATCATCATCATCAGTGTTCGTCACAAAAGAATGGAGAATAGTAGGCACACTGTTGTCTACAGTAAACGTTAATATTAATTTATTTAAGGTTGGTAATGTCTTAATGTGAATTTCTTATCAATTAAACTTTACTGTATTTATGTATGTTAAATGAATATCGCGTTATATAATAACTCGGTACTATCCGCGATTTCACGTAACCGCAGTAGATCTAGGATTGTATTACCCGTGGGGGCTCTCTACTCTACAGTTTGAAAACGTGGATCTTAGCCCCGTGAGATTATATTCTCCTGGCAATTTGCAATACATACTTGTAAGGCTCATAGTATCCTCCTCTTTACTTCGGGGTCCTACAATATATGGTGTGTAGGCCTAAATGCGAGCTTGACCCCGTGAGATAGATATTACTGGCAATCCGCATTACACGACTGTAGTGCCTATAGTATGGTATAGTATTATTCATGTCGAAGGCGCATACAGTGTATTTCACTTTGTAAACGTAATCTTTGCCTCGTTAGATATATTTCTATAAAAATTTGCAATACACATCTGGACCCTTAAGTTTGAAACTTGTGAGCAAACTCGCAGCTCGCGAGCTCGCAAGCCACAGGCTGTATCAAAACAGAGCTAGTTTTGAAATGTTTATATTGCCGTGCGAGTCGGTGTGGTGTTGTTTCGCTTGCGACTGAGTTTTCAATCTGACAACAACTAGAAAAATGTATGTAGTCCCAAGGGATTGAGACAATGGGATACCACAACCCACCACTGTACAAGATATGTAAACGAAAGTAAACACTATTATTGTATTAAGTGCTTCATGCAATATGATTTGTTTGGTTTAGTTAGTAAACCATTTTACATTTGTTTAAAAAGTTTATTGTCTTAAAATTTGTTCATACTACGTATCAGTTAAACATCCTCTTATTTTACTAGCCACTTTAGCTCATTTGCTAGTGTACTTGTCTGTAGCGCTGGAGATCATGAGCTTGGTCATTGCTCGATTATAATAGTTTAACTTTGTCTGATTAAAAATCCTTGTTAATTTTAATTTATTATAACACTATTCTACTTTCACAACTATTTTTAAAACATACATATGCCCTAAAAGTTCTCTCTAATGCCAGTAATAATTAGTTTGCTTAGCCTTATTTTTAAATATGCACATTTTTATGTCATAAAACCCAATAATTTATCTTTTAAATAATCAGCTACACACAAAATCTCAAAGTGAATTTACTGTTTTTAATTTAACTTGTTCACTTATTTTTAAAGAAGAATATTGTGGTAGCCTACGTAGGTTCAAACACCCTATAAATTTTCATGAAAATATTTAAATCAAATTATATGCTTATTAATACCATTTAAAATTTATTTCAGTCTGCTGAAATTAAAATTAAAAACAAATTAGAACAGTCAGGATTTGAAAATGAGATCACGCTGCCATCTCAAACAAGTTGGCATTTATTTAAATCCGAGTAAATTAAGATATATATTTTGGTCATTTTACATAAACAAATATTTGTATTGAAGGATTGCATGAATCGTCGCAAGCAATGCTATTTTTTTACTTCTGTAAAGGTAATTTGTGGAATAGTAGGTTTATTTCAACCAAATAATTAATAGAATGTTGCAACCGAGAAGGGGGGTAACATTAATTTTGTTTCCCCGTGCTTTACTCACCAGACAAGCCCTGTCTCGCACGGCGTTTAGGTGGTGAGTAGAATTATCTCACAAGCTGCTAGAGTGACGTCACTTTTCACAGTTCAGGCTTTTCAAAATTAGGTCTTTATGAGATTGTGTGAAATCCTCTAACTACTCGTACGTTTCAAAATTAGGTGTTCTTTAATGTTTATAGTGTAATTTATGTTGCGGGGGCCCACAGTGTACATACATTATTGTAAGCGTGGATCTTAACCCCCTTATATGGATTGTACAAGCAATTTGCAATACACTCTTGTAGTGCATATAGTTTCTGCCAGGTGAAAGGAAACACTAGGTAAGGAAGTTATTTATGTGTCTTACTACGTATTCAATAGTGAGGAGGGATTTATCCATAAATCACGTAACACTGTTGAAAGGGAGGAAGGAATGTGCTCTAATGTGTACATGGTGTTACATGGGGGGAGGGTGGGTACTTCACAAGGTTACGTAACACAGCTCTTATTGTTCAAAAAATATTGTTATTTTTTCCACCACTAGCAATACTAGTGGGCTAGTATTATTATCTGAATCACTATTTCATTGTCACAAAAGCTTCCCTGTGAAATAATGGTATCAACTTTTATGTGAAAAGTTATGTAACACACGCTGGGGAGTGTAGGGGTCAAACTACATGTCTACTTGGAGTTACATGGTTAAGGAGAATGGAGGGCGGGGGCTAAAAAGTTGTAAGAAAAGAGCATCATGTGGTTTATGAATGAGCCCTAGTGAGGAATAAGATCTTAAAGTTCATTTTAGATAAATAATTTTATAGTAATTTACATTTGAAATACCTGTGAAATATTTCTGTGGAAAAAAATAAAGGGGAAATACTTGTAAAATAAAAATTACTCGACTCCGTCGACAGCAGTGTGGCTTTTTTTTAAACTAAACACTATATTTTTTGTGAACATAGGATATATATATATATATACTTTAAAAAACATTCAATCTATTTAAAAATAGAGTACATTGGTTTTGGATGTTTTCTTTCTACTCAAAGTTTGCTATATAAATTAATTTTGATATATTATATCGATACTTAGAAACTAGTACTAATGAATCAATAACGTATTTTTAATGGTGACTACAAAAGTGTATGTTAATATCTCTTGTTCATACCGTACTCTTGCCGTGAAGATAGTATCCAGAAACACACTTCGTGTAAACTCTCTTTCCAATGACAAATCTACTAGTGTCTTAATCCAATTAGTAGAGAATTAAGAGAGAAAATAAAAGTTATTACTCGTGAATTTACCTGGAGAAAGATTTAAAAACTACTGTGAGGCTATATCACCCCACCTCCACATCCCGTGGAGCCAACTTAAAACTAAACTCTTAGCCCACCAACCTTTCTCCCCCCCCTCCCCCCACTAGGTAATTAGTATAAATGCTCCTCTTTTCCTTACCTATTTCACCCCTCGCCACCCCGAACACCCTGAACAAGGTAGTGTCTTATAGCAGATATAAAATCACATTGTTCATTATTATTTCCGTTATCCCATGCACATAAATATTGTTAGCAAAGATAACATTTACCTAAATAGTATTTTTATGTACTTGTTTATGAGAATACGCTTTTTCTCATATTTAATATGCCAAGATTAAACTTTGTTTTAATTTGTTTTGAATCATATCATGAGATGAGTTTGGACATTTATTAAACTTTCAAATGAATACGTAATTTAATTCTAATCTTCAATTTGAAAATGAGAACAAAATAAATATATATACCTTTTTTATTAGAAAGAAATGATACATTTCTTTACTTATTACCATGCTGAAATAAATATCAAATTATATATTATAATAAATTAATACAATAAAATACAACCTTGCTGAACTACGTAAATAATATATTCAATGTTTCACATGCAAGACAAATATACATATCATATTTAATTCAATTTTAGTACTGATATTCCGAAGTATCCATAAAAAGTGTGAATATGAGCAATTTAGTCTGACTTGAAAGAATATTGATAGTTTTTGAACACAACAATTTTTAATATAAAATTTTAATTACTCAGAAATTTTACAGATATCCGTGTTTTTTAGATGGTTTGTATTAATTTTAATAGGTTTAAAACTTCTGTATAATTTAATCTTCAAATATTTACTCTAATACATTAGTTGATTATATGCTTAGTTATAAGTTTTAGTTTTTTGAATCTATTAAAACTCATAATTCATTATTAATTTTACAAAATATATATAATGATGTTTTAAACTTAATAAAGAGTTTTTTAAAGGTAGCTATTCAGAGGGAGCGTAAAAACCAGAAATATAAAAAAGAGAAACTTATTATAAAATAAACATTAAAATAACATTTATAATTGTGAATTCAAAGGGATGGATAAAACATCATATTAGTATTAATATTTTATTATAACGCGAAAAAATTGTTTGTTTCATTTAAAAACAAAGTTTAAAAAACGTCACTTTCATTAATTACCGTATTTATTAACTAAACTTTACTATAAAAATTGTATAATGTATGTTTTTCAAGACTACGGCTATGCCAATCAAGCTTATTTCTATATTTTCCAGCTCAAATACTTTTATTTGCGTGACGATTGGTTAGTTGATTGATTTGAAAGTACTATGATGCTCAAAATATAAACAACTGTGTGCAAGGTTAGTGTAGTCTTACCCATAATACAGGAACTAATTATCAAACAGTTACGACAATAGTATTTTGAAGTATTTGGTTTCTAGCCTCATTCCTTGAATATTTATTAATAGTTTCTTCTAGTTGAATTAGTTTTTTTTTTTCAAAAACTATTTAGATAATAATTAATCTTTCGGTTTAAAGTATTATTAATAATTTTATTTTGCACCGGTAAAAGCGATCCGCATTTAACTACAGTCCAATTTTAATATGAAGGACCTTCTATTCAACAAAAACAGGTTTTTGGCTTAAATTAATAACATTTTACCACATTATATTAACTTTACTTGGTATCTATTGATAATACCTACAAAAAGTGAAGGATTTAGATAACATGGCCTGACGTATGAATACATAAAAATATATCTAGCGATTTATTTAGAGAATATAGACCAAACTGGTAGTGAGACGTGGTGGGAATAATTAATTTCTTTTTGTGTGTTAGATAGGGTCCTCATTATGAAAAATGGGCCATACATTGGTGAATTATGAAGAAAGAAGTAATAATTTATAAGAGATGCAGCCACGTTCTCGTGAAGGGTACTTTAAAATAAATTTATTAAATACACCCTTAGTCCATCTATCTAATTAGAAACCCACATTCTTCATCATAAATAATCCAGACGAGATTACCTTTATGGATAACCATCATGCTCTCAAAGGTGGATCCAAACATTTGATTGAAATAAATACCGACTCTATGTGGCACAGTAGCACGTTTAGTGTCACAAACACGAATTTGATTTCCTTGGTCATATCACTGATAAGTTCAGTCAAGGAATAATATCTAGTCGTTGATATCCAACACCTTAGATTAGCCGGTAGAACGCCTTCTCAGTGAACATAGGAGTGTGGGTTTGAATCTTGGCACTGAAAATAAGGCTATCACTTTTGAAATCAAGGTTTACCCTCTCACAGCGAATCGCACCGGTGGTGACAAGGGTGAAAGGGAGCGTTTCGTCTTGTCTAGTGTGCTGGTGAAGGGCAGGCTAAGGGTTCGTATCACAGCTGAGTGTAACGAGATAATCTTTTACCTAGATAGTTATTGCTCTCACTCGACGCAAATGCGTGTACACTTTTTAATTGATACCATACTCATGCCTAACATGTTAATTTGACTTTGCGGGTAGATCAGATGAATATTAAGAAGTGTAACACAAAATAAAATATATATTTTTAATTTTAATTACCTAGATGAAAAATTACACTTGGACACGGGAATTGAACCTCTGGACTTTGAAGTAATGAGCCAATATTATACTAATGAACTATTCAGGCCTCGTCCCGTGCTTGCAGTCTTTCTTCACCCGTAGCTTATACCTCTTACTGAACATATATTGTTTCCAATATAATTAGGTAAAAATGTTCACTCCCATAACTTGAGTGGCGGATAAAACAAGCTAACTCCTAATTTCTCTGCTCTATGACATTTGCCGGAGGGATGATACACTGGTGTGGACTGGGCCTTGGTCATGGAGGGAGGGAGAGAAAGTGGGAAGGCTACGTTTATAAATCATGGCGGCTTCGTTATTCTTCTGTCACTACCGACATATCCGTGGTTTAAAATACAGGCGGTACACACCGGTTATTACCGGATCGCATGGGACCAGCCGGGACGGGGGGGATAAAGTCATTCATTGGTATACAACGTTAGAAAATAACTAGATCAACCCCTTCACCACATCACCTCTACCAACCATAGAAAACTATTCATGGTTTAAACATATTTTTTTAAATTTAATACGTCTAAACAAATTGTTTTTTTAGCGCCTTATCTATGGAGTAGGTATGGGGAGGGTTGTTTATAGAAAGTTAATTGGCATCAGCGCTTAGAGGAGATGTGAATATCACTTCACTAATCCTAAGTTGGGATTAAAATCTGAACCTTTACCGTCTCCCCCATTAAAATATAAATTGTGATAAATGGTGATATACGTTTACAGTGGTGTGTGATCTCAATAAAATCACACATTTGTAGCCGACGATTTCCGAACGTCCATCTCAGACTCTGCCTTAAAATATGAGTGAGGAATGACCCTGGGCACGGGATGACTCCTGGATATTTAGTAGTAAGAGCATTGGCGTACTAAGCCAAAGGTCCCGGCTTCGATTCCCGTGTCCAGGTGTCATTTTTCAATTTTGAGAATATGATATATTAAGTTAGCTTGTAAGATTTGCATACACAAAATGTCGGTCTTTTAAATACATGCTAAATACATAAGTTAATTCTTTTTTTAAATTACACAAATAACATATATATCTATACAATAGAAAATATAGAGAGAATTAATCAATTATTTACTAGTTTATACACGTATCTAGAAGCTACAAAAGTTACAAACTTTATTTTCGTCTATTCATACGGCCAGTCATATGATTTGTAGCTATCACTTTTGATATATATATCAATATTAGTAATATTAATAATAATGATAATGACATGATAAAATATTGTCAAGCTTAGCTGAAAAAAAATATATTTGTGTTTCCAAAAAAGCTTTTTTTTTCAGCAATTTTTTCTTTCTTATGTAACAAAAAAAAAAGGTTTTAGCAATTTTGCTGAAGAATGTTTATTATTATTATTATTATTATTATTATTATTATTATTATTATTATTATTATTATTATTATCAAAATGGGTTTATTTTTATGAGTAAACATGAACTAGGGATCGTTTAATATTTATAGATTTTAAAAAAATGTTGTTCATAATTACTATAAACTATATAGGAAAGTATGTGTGGACAGAATACGGTTGTGTTGGATCATTAATTTTACTATAATTTAAAAATAAAAGTACTGTATAAAAATATAAATTAATATTTACAGCACTGGAAGTTAAAAGTCTCAGACAGGAAGAGTGGAACCTCATGAAAGGAAAAACTCCCTTCATAGCCGATTGTCTTTGTAGAAGCCCTTCCCCTAATTGTAGAATCACTACCAGTAATCACAAAAAATACTTAATAAGTGTTAACAAACAAAATTTAACAAACAAGACACGACATCGAGTATTTTTGAATCTGGATTTTTAACGTTACCAAATTAAGTCAACGTGAGTAAATTAATATTCTTTCCATGTGTATTCTATGACTTTTACTTATTTTATTCTATGAATTGTTATGTTATTTTCACTCAGGTTAACTTTGAACTTAAGTCACTTGTTTATTTTAATGCGTACTTTATCATTTTGGGGCCATAATCAACGTTAAATTTGCGCTTATGTCAGGAATCCTGTCAACATATTATACATAATAGCAGCTAAAATATAGAAAATGTATTATTATATGTAGTTAAACCTGAAAAGCTTAAAATTAATGTATATGAACACATCGACTATGGCTATAACTATTGAGGCTTGGTTCCTTGGAAGATGTACAAACACAAGGTGTGATCAGACAATGTTCAAAAACCATATATAATTCAAATTCAAATACCGGCTGTGATTGAAATGATATCTAAATATCTGTTGGGTTTGAGATGATATCCAAATACGTGTTATTTATATGATATTCAAACACTTGCTGATTCAAATTACGTCCAAACTACATTTGTGATTCAGGCATTTTTAAAACGTAATATATAGTTCAGATGATGTACAAACACCATTTGGGAGTCATGAATTTTTAAAACGTAATATATAGTTCATATGATGTCCAAACACCATTTCGGAGTCAGGAATTTTTAAAACACAATTTTTGATTCAGGAGATGTGAAAAAATCCATTAGTGATTCATAAAATGACCAAACACAAGCTATGATTCAGATGATTTCAAAATACCATTTTATGATTCAACTGATGGCTACACACTATTTGTGATTCAGGAGCTTACAAAACACCATTTATGATTTAGACATTGGCCTAGTACCAATTGCAATAAAAGACCATGTGAAAACACCCTTTATTATTCAGATATGGTCCAAACATATTTTATTCAGATGAGCTACAAATACCATATGTGATCCTAATGATTTAAAACATAAATTGTGATTAAAGCTATGTACTGTACATTGTCACTTATGATTAAGGAGTTGTTCAAATATCGGCTGTAACTAGGATGATGACCAAACCACATTGGTGGATCAGTCGATTTTCAAATACTATTTGGGATTCAGATGATTTCCAAACATCATTTGTGCTTCAAATAATATTCAAACACATCTAAAAGACTTTAGTTGAAATCCTAAGTACACCAAATATTTCATAGCCTTGTGAATTGTTTACAATCAGATTTGTTAGTAAGTTTTTGGTGCTCAAGTGTTGTCTCCAACACTAATATCCCCAATAGTGTTAGTATTCTGAAAAAAAATACACCCCTGACCAATTGGAAGCAATTCTATTGATGTAGCAGCCCACCTAAAACCTGTCTGCTATAAATTATGACCAGGAATAATGGGAAGTAATAATTACCTGAAAAGTAATCGAAAATATATCAACTCGTGGACCGCAGGTGGAATTTGAATGCTCATATCTTTTATCCGTACAAATTAATATTTTCAATTTAACCCGAAAGAGATAAATTATTGCTTTAAATTAAATGAAGGTCGCCAAGATAAATGGCCTGATAAAAAAAAGACACACATTTAAAAAGTATTAGTGATGGATACCCGCTTTGGTAACCCAGTGGTCTAACGTGCTATTCTCTCAGTAGGCTAGACCGTTGATGAAGGAGAGGTCGAGGTTCGAATCTCGGTCGGGTGTACTGATTGTGGTTTTTCAAAAATAGTTTTCCACTCTCCCTCCATGCAAATGCGAGTACACTTCCTTTTAATATAGCTTTCCCATTCCCTAAAACCATTAGCGTGATTAGTATATAAGCGTATAAGCCGAACGGGTAGTAAAACACCGTGATAAAAATAATTAGATGTTCGGGGATATGTTCATTAAGTCCCAAGATTAATTTAACTTACACTTTAGCCAGCTTACTATCTCTAGTCATTTTCGCGGCTAGGTGTTTAGATTGATCAAGGGACTATCTGGTTCGATTCCAAGTGATACTGACAATGTTATTCACTATTGGTCTAAAGGTTCATTGCTATTTCCAGTTAGTTGGCTGTATATATAAAAATAATGTTTTCACAGATTACTGGACATTCCATATATATTACTGGATTTCATAATATTCCTCCTCCTAAATATTGGCATTTGTTTGATTTGCTTCTGCGGCCAGTAGGTTCTAAACCTACACAACATAGCTGATTATCTAATTTTTGGCGCCCAACTGTGACAAAAAAAAGCCATACTTATGATAATAACCTATTGACTGAAAAACCTACAACAGACTTTAACATTTAATATACGAAAAAGAACTATTCCTAATTCATTAGGAGAGATTAAAATAGTTAGTCTAAGTCGGTTTCCTCTAAAGATGATTAAACTAGATATGGTTTTCCTACCCCTATTTCTGAATTCTCCGCTCCGCCATAAGCCGCTTGAGCAGTCACCTCAGGCTTCGTACCCCTGTGTGAACTCGAGGGGTTGCGGAGATATCACTGTAATTAATTACGATATAAATCAAAGCGTAGCTTTCGC
>CABFWO010000584.1:143486-213299 GCA_902155825.1 Timema genevievae | reverse complement strand
GGGGGGGGGGGGGAGATTACCTTTAAACACCCGTTATCAACCCACTCACACCTCAAGTAATCGGCAAACTAGAAAATACGAAACTGGCGCCTTTGTCCACGTGTCCACAGGTGTGGGTCAACCATCGGCCATGGAAAATATTTTAGTTTGACATTTCCTAGGCATACTTTAACGACTTATCCGCATTGATGGGAAAGTGGACTGGTATGGTTTGATGCTGACGGGAAGGTTAGGGTTCAAATCCCATTTGGTGTACTGTAGATGTTTTCCCCGCCAAATTGATTTCCACTTCACCCCCACTTAAGAGAGGATAGTTATGATTTAAATTCTACTTTCCTCAGCCCAACCTAATTAGTGTACATATGAGGATGGTCTGGACGGGTAGTAAGAAGCAGTGTAAAAACTCGTCTTGAATTTACTCCCCCACCAAGTTGTGTTCTGCATACTACAGTATGTTTACTTGTGTGACATAAACTGGTTTGGTGTATGTACTACTTACTCATTAGAATCGCGATTATCCGGCCTAAAGTGTTGACATTCCGGGCCGGATAGTGGAAAAGCCGGATAGTATGGAATCCAAGTGTAAATAATTTTAAGTATGGGTTTGCCTTCTTTTTTTAATTTCCACAGAACATTTATCTTTGTTTCAATAGAATCTGCCCATTTTCTGATTGCAATGTAAAATAATAATAAAATAACTGTAGGGGGACAATAAAAATTAAACGAGAAAGATGTTTAAAATCTTTGCTATACAGTAATTTATTTTGGAAATGGAACATTGGCTACAAAGATAGGACAAGGAAAAATAGATCTTTATATGTATTACATTATACATTCAGTAAATGATTTATAGTGAGTAGGCACCAATTTGTTTATTTTAAAACGCACTTGCTAACACCGAACAGGATAGTTACGACTTTATAGTGTAATTCTCTCTATACTACAGTATGACTTCTTGTGTAAGGCAACCTGGTTGGGCGTCTGTATTCCATGGTTGGTGCTTGAATATATTTCCCTCCAAACTACAGTATTTGTACTTGTGTTAGTCAGTCTAGTCTGTGTCTGTACTCCTTGGATCTTGAATATATTTCCCTCCAAACCACTGTATGTGTACTTGTGTGAGTCAGTCTAGTCTTTATCTGTACTCCTTGGATCTTGAATATATTTCCCTCCAAACTACAGTATGTGTACTTGTGTTAGTCAGTCTAGTCTGTGTCTGTACTCCTTGGATCTTGAATATATTTCCCTCCAAACTACATTATGTGTACTTGTGTTAGTCAGTCTAGTCTGTGTCTGTACTCCTTGGATCTTGAATATATTTCCCTCCAAACCACAGGTATGTGTCTCTCTGAGGAATACAGGGAGGAATGGAGACTATTACTAATTCACGAGGTTCGAATGTGTAAACAAATGAGGCTTTGATCATTTACAAACCGCTAGAGCCAATCAAATGGAGTGTGTATTTTAACAAAAGTTAAAACCCATATTTTTTAATAATCCCTCAAAAATTGTTCTTTATTTTAGGTCACTTAATGTCTACTTTTCAAACATTAATTTACAAGCTAGTGATCCATTTATAAGTTATTTTTATTAAAGTTGTAGAGTTGAAAACTATTCCATAAGTCTTTTTAGATAGTTCTTGCTATTTCAGGTAGATTCACATTGATTCAGGTATCCACTCATCTTCTACACCTGGAAATTTGATTTCTTTAACCACGAAATAAGCAAATCATGTCTACTTTTCAATTACTTCCCTTGGTTACTGGCGGTAAGTATGAGTAAGTTAATGCCTGATTTTGTAGTTGTTGTAGGATTTCCTCTTAAATATAAAACACGATTATTTATTCAACACAGGTTTTATCTCAAGTGATTCGGGTAGAGGATATTATTTTAATTCAATTTTAATTTTGTAATAAAATTCAGTCTTGAAATATTTCGTTAAAACGAGATGTTATGCTTTATAGAAAATCTAAGGAAGCCATAATACCATTTAATACTCCATACTCCCAAAAAATGTTTTTATTCAGTACCTACTTAAAGCAAGCGGGGTGTAACCCGGAAGATTTTAAACATTGAATTATTTTAAAAGGCATTTTTAGGATGTATTTCTGTGTAAATACAGTCGGGGAAAATATGATAAACCTACGAATGTAAAATAAAATAAAACTGATTGTAAAATCATATAAATGTCAGGTTATTTTGTAATCGATAAGGGAAAATGGTGCGTTTAACTATCTAAGAACTATCCTATTCAAATTCTATTTAAACACTCTTTTTGTTGTCTATATACAGTACATTTTTCATTGGGTGTATTTCCAAAATAATTATATATATATATATATATAGTAAATTGAGTTTGATTTTTTTTAAACATATTTTTCAATGCAAATGTTAGTTTTAGATTGAGAAATTTGGATATTTGTATCAAGGAAAAGTTGTGGAATTTTCTTTTAGATATTTTGTGACCACCTTAGTTTAAGGAGAGGTTGTAAATAATATAATTATAAAAAAAATAGCCAGTGTTTTTACGAACTAAGCAACGATAAAATCAATTAAACTTTTTTACAAAGTCTGACAAATTATTTTTACTAAATTTTAAATGCTCATAAACTCTGACATGTTCATCCCAAACCCCAAACGCAAAAAAAAAAAAAAAAAAAAAAAATCATGTGTATAACCAATATCGGGGCATTTATGTTCCAAGATATAAGTAGAGCAACAAATATTCAATCTAGACTTGTGAAAAGAGTGTATTTTTCACGTCACCATATCCTTCGCCTGGGGACGAGCCACAATATCCTACAAATAACTGAGTGGGCGGGAACCCCAGTCACCAATCCTCGCAGGGCCACTAAGCTATTTCCTAGAAAAGTGAATATTTTCGTTTGACCGTGGGCGCCATGTTCAACACAGAGAGTCCATTTCATTAAGTTCCCTTGCTCGTCTCCTCCACCATCTTCTCCCCCACTGTTCCATTCCCTCTCCAACACAAATTGAACAGAAACACTGTTCCAAGTGGCTTACTACTTACTCCCTGAAGGAGTCTGCCTACTTGAGTATCGAGACCCGTTATATACGTTGATAAATACTGCCTAGTTTAACAAGTAGTTTGTTATTTCAAAATAAGTTTCACGCCATTATAAGAATTACATTATAAGAATGTAAATCTATCATTTAAGTTTTTTGGATTTTAAAAATAATCATGGACAGCTCATTTTCAAGGACATTTCACTTGAAATGCTGCATTTATGTGATCAAAGTAAAAGATTATAAACATTTATATAGAGGATGAGGCAGTAAATAAATTGACTACTATACAGGGTGGATAAATAAATAGACTGACAATAATACAAGGTGGAAAAGCAATTAAACGAATCTTTATACTAAGGCTACCAATAAATAAAGGAATTGTACAGAAAGCCAGGAAATAAACTGATTTCTATACAGGGTGGTTCCCACTATTCTAATCAAACCAATCATTCTCGCAAAAAGCTGGATCACAAGTAACAGGAAGGTTAAGATAGTGAGCAATTGTACTAAGGTTATCCAAACAATAAATTAACTAATGCGTTACTCTACACCTATACATTTTTGTTAAAGGCAATATTAAAGCTCTTAATATCATGACTAGGTCTAAACTTTATTGGAATAAAGTGTACTGTACATGTATTACATAGAGTGGAGGGCAAAAAAACTTATTTCTGAAAGAGACAAAGTACTTTTTTTAACTGACACTTCTTTTATGTGATACTTTTGAAACAAAACCATCTGACAGCCTTTTTGTGTAAATACTTCTATGTATACATTTCTTTTCACCTGCCAGGTTACATTATGAAATTATGGTGTAGGACTTGTAGAAATGAAACATTTTCTATTGTGTGTTTTGTTATTCTCGCAAGCTTTCTAAGAGATTGATAAATAAACTTACTTTATATAAATACTTTTTTTTAAATAAAATAACGCAAAGTTTTAATCTCGTAGTAAAATAAATTAAAAGTGTGTTTTTTCCCCTCCCTTTTTTATAGTAATAATCCAAGCGAAAAATGTTACTTTTAAAATAATAATTATTGACATGTTATAGGTATGTAAATTTCCTACTTATATATTATATATTATTATTTAACAACGTTAAAGACAATCCCTGAGGTAGGAGTGAACGAAGGAATGAGCATTTTTAAATATTATATCAGAGATAATCTTTTGTATGAAACTTGTACGTTTACAAAGGCAGCTCACATTGTTGCCAAATAAAACAATTACAGTGGATAATTAAAGAATAATATTAACCAATAATAATTGGTGCTCAGATGTTAATTCAAATAAATGGCCCAAAAGTACATTTTAAATCCTGGTTAAATATTTTAATAATTATAATTTAATTGTTAATATGTGTTTAAAAATAACTGATATATTTGAATTCTTGGAAAGTTAATTATTGACTAACGCAACAAACATTCATATATCGAGTTGGAATTAAGGTGGTATCTCAAGGAAGATCATTTAGCAATACATTTAAAAGCCAATGTTTTCCTTTTATTGTTATTTATTGAATACAATATTATTAAACCATACCAATAATTTTGTCTTGCTACCCTCGCACTATGTCTGGTTCATTGAGCTCACATGGCATGTAGGTTCGAGTAACTTAAGAGCTGGTGCACTCCAAGCATGATTAGACATTCCTAATGATTAGTTTTCATGCCCACTTATGCATATAACTTAATTAATCGAATAAAATCATTTTCCATGACAAAGTTTTTTTTAAAAGGGTCGTGTATTTACTTACATAAACATGCATGTTATACAAGTGGGCTAGGCTTTAATTTAATATAGTTCTATTTGACCAATGAAGGGGAAGTTGGGGTTTGAATTCCGATTGCGAGTTTTGAGGTTGGTTTTTCATATATGTCTACCCACTATCCATCCAAGCAAATGCAAGTACATTTCCTATATCTACCTTCCTAGTTCCTAACCCATTAGTGGAGTTAAAATGCGGTTAGTCTGGGCCAGTTTTTGGAAAAAAAATAGTTATTTAACATTCCATTTCTTTACAAGGTTAAAAAATATATATTTTTAAATATATAAATTTGCTTTCAAGAATCAAACAAAAATGGAAGTTTCTAAACTAAATCAAATAATAAAATGAGATCCCAGAGAAAGACAAGTTTGTCTGCAATTCCTTAATTTAACTTAATCACAATTACAAGCTTTAAAAGTTAGAAGGACGAAACGTGCTCAGATCAAATATTGAGATTAGAGGGGAACCCCCATCAACTAAAAAAAGAGAGGAGAAAGGGGTAAAGGACTAGAAAGCATTTACATAGCTTTATGAAAACTGGGGAATATACTTTTTTTTTCTAAAAGTTTTAATAATGCTATGATCCTGAATAAATGTTCATCCTTATGAAATGAACTCTAGGAACGCCATGCGGTGTTTCAGTTGGGTCCTTTTTAACTAATTTCACTTCTTTTACAGTAGAATATCGTTTCTCTTTACATTATTCTTTCTTATCTTTCAAACCATGCATCCAACTATGAACGAATCTATTTTATATCTACCACGGAAAATTTGGCAACGGGAAACCAAAGAGTTTATAAATGAGTTTAAGGAATTAAACAAGACCCAAATCAATAACGTAAATGATTGATAAATATGTATTCAACTATTTATCATTTAGTTTATGTAAATACAAAATGGGGTTGGTGGTACATGATAAAATTTACTCTTCAATTTATGTTTACCTTATTATGTGAATTTTATAAATTAGCATAATATGATAGAGATGAATATAGTAGAATTTGAACAAATAATTACACGCATTTAATTTAAGTGATCGTTGAAAACAGTTTGAGAGGAACTACCTTGAGTAGATTCAATTTCATATTTTCGATCCCTGACCTCGTCAACGGCCAAACAGACTTAATGAGCCTGACGTTTAGTCCGTGTGTATCCAATGCGAGTTTTTATTATTTCAACAAATGATCATTTATTTTTGATAAATTCAATAACAAATTTTGGAAATTCAAGAATAACAACACCCCTTTTTCTCATTTTGACGTGAACGTTCTATAAGAAATTGGAGAAGACTTTAAATGAAAAAACTAAGAGTGAAGTGAATAGAAAGACATACAATGTTCCCAAAGAAACGAAGAGAAGCGTTGTTAGGAGGTGGGGAGGGGTTCTGTCATAACATCCCTGGCATCACATTTCGATTGTAGATCACCCTAACTTTTAAGTGTTTGAGTTACGTTCTTCAAGGTCTCTTCAATAGGATGGGGTTGGCAAGGAAGCTTTTTTATATATATATATAAAGTACGTACACAGAACCAGAGACAGGCAGACGGAAGAAGATTGGAAGATGGAAGGCGTGGGGCATGGGATGAGAGGGGGGGAGGGGAGTAAGCATCCATTTCACTGGTTCCAATTTCTTCTGAAACAAGACTGAGGGTTTTAGAGGACATCTTCTGTGGGGAAGAATTGGATCCCGACTGGCTTAACTTCGAAAATCAATCGATATGAGGTTTATTTGTTTACTTTACTCGATTTAAAGCTCGCTTCCTAAACATAGGGATTAATAATAATACATTATAAACTAATTTAAATTATTACAGCCATACCTACCTTTAAACAACAAATTGTAGGATCATAAATATTCTTAGTAAATCAAACGCATATGAAAATCATAAACTATTGACTTCACTGAGGATAAAACTAGGGTCCATTGGATTTTTGGTAGGCCTCCTTACTATGTGTTTTAAAACCACTTGCGTACCAAATTCAAGTGACATTAGACAAGCTTAGAGATTTTTAACAAATATAATATTAGTTTTAAAATTTTATGAATAAAAGATAATATTTAAATATTCAATTTTTTTCATAAGCAATTTTTAAGTTCCCTGCGTCCTACTACTTCTTTTCTAGACCATCCAAATATTTAAACTAAGCTGACAAGGATGAGGAGGGTAGAGTTTATAGGAAATGTACCCGAATTTGTTTGAATGGCGAGTGAAACACCAGTGAGTTCAAATCACCCTAAGTACGCCCATCGAGGGTCTTAGCCCTGACCTCACTGTCATCAGCAAACCAGAGCAGGTCTGTCGGCTGATGCTGTTAAATGTTTCTCTCTTAGTTTAGGTGAGCTCATTAGATGTGTGCTTATGCAACCATTTGTAAATAAAATACACGTTAAATATTTCAAAATGAAACAAAAAGTATTTAATTTTCACTGACAAGCTGTCTAGCCACAACCACTAACTAACATGTGATCTGCTAAAACTTAGACACACATGAGTGATTTATAAGTAAAATCCTGTAAGCGCTGCTACTCCCCTAATGGGGTTGGTGCAACCTGGGATTCCAATACGTGCACTAACACAAGGGGGGAGGATTCGAGAGGGGAGGGTAAGTATGGATTGGAACGGTCTTTGTTCAAAATGTGATACAGCTATTAGCGATATATTGAGTTAATGCCGAACCAGGATTGACATTCATAAGTAATCAGTATGACACAGTTTGTTGTATTTTAGTTTAAGGGCGTTCAAGTAAGTGATGAGCTATATTTAACATTTGTTTGTTTGTTGCAAAAACATTCTTCCTGTTCCGGTTGTGTGCGCCCAGGACTCACGGAACTCCGGAGGAGCCAGCGGAGGGGGGGCGGAGGGTTCCTGGTTGTCCGGTGATGACAGGTTCTGAGGCAGGCATCGGGTCAATGATCCCTTAATTGTTCGCTGCGCACGTTTATGTGCGTGTCTACACTTAAAGGACACAGCCATGATGGCTTAGAGGAGTCAGCTGCCGAATCCTATACGGCGAGTGAGTTCCAATTTGAAAACTCTGACTTGTAAAAGGTGTCAGACTAGAGACATTGCGGTGTTCTTTAAAATCATTGTTACTTAGCTAAGAAACTTTAGTTCTAAAATAGACACTGCTGGAGAGCTTTTGAAAATGATCATTGTTATAAAAGGGAAGGTTCCATATGGATTCCTGTGACGGAAATGCCATGAACGAACCGGGTTGAACCTGGAATTCCGACAAGGATTAGAAAAGATGGTTGAAAGCGCAGATAGTGGAGTCTGCCCCACGCTGACGTGGACCAACCTCACTTGATAATGAGTGATAGACTGAACCGGAGTCATCGAGCCTCTGACCATCAACCGGCCGAGAAGACTGGCCACTCCGTACAGCCAAGAGAATGCTACAGTCGAGAAGCGACTGGACTTCAAGGACCTATTGTTAATAGACTGTACATTCAGCTGACTGTATTAGGTTAAGTCAGAAAGACAGGAGCTACAATTAATTAGTTTAGGTTAGAGTAGAGAGTAATTTTGTATTTTATTATAGTATGTGAGTACTATGGTAATATTAGGTCAAAGTAAATTATTTCTAGTAGTAAGAGGAGCACCATCTCCGATTGGGCTTCGCCCCAGGTGGCAGATAGGGGGACGCCCGTCGCCCCTGGAGCCGTTAGCAACTCTGAAAACAAGGTCACAGGCGGTTTCTCAGGGATCTAGCGGTGAAGGGTACCGGGCAATTTAAATACCCGGGGCATAAATTCAAAAGTAAAATAAGATTAAGGACAGTAGTTTTAGGTTTTAGGTGTAAATTCGAGATTAGTTAGTGTATAAAACTGGAAACAGGGAAAAGTAAAGTAAATATAAATAGAAGTTGTAGATAGAGCTCTCTTTTTATATATAGATAGAGAGATAAATGGTCTAGTAAAAAGATTATAAAAATCAAAAACTATGTATTAACTACAGTTTACTAAAGTTTTATTAGTAAATAATTAAAAATTCAATACATATTAAGCTTTTTTAAAAACAATAACAATTTTAAAGAAATTCCTTAATAAATGATTATATTTAAAAAACATAACCAAGATAGTACAACAGGTCCTTTCTGATATACAAAAATAATATTGAAGACTGTTCTAGACTCGATTGAACACTCTTATTGACCTATCCTCGCACGGACACCCCCCTTGTTTTTACCTTTTTGTTTTTAAGACGTGCGTCACTTGTGCAACAGGTGACGACACTTTTCCGTGCGTCCTGAACGTGTGGTTTTATTATTTTTAATATGAGTGTTGTACACAATGTAATACGGCAGGTGATAGTTACTATCAGCCGAATATAGGAGCAGTGTAATCTACTTTGTACTGTTTTCAAATGTGTGGGTGAGAGGGGTGAGAGAATAGATAATTTAATGGGTAGATGAACAAGATTTTCTCAAGGTGGAAAAACTTTTAGCGGCGCCGGTCTTGTCCCCAACTAGCTGCATCAGCATTCGTCAAATGCAAAATGGTTCAACGTTTTTTTTATCCCAAGGACCAAATCTGACCATCAGTTTTCATCGTGGGCCAAATATTTATTTAGTAATCTCATATACTTTAAATAGGCCTACAAACAACACTTAATAACAATTACTTTTTATACTTGTATGTAAATTTTATTTTTGTTGGTAAAACTTTTAAAAATTTTCCGCCAGAAAAATATTTGTTTTCCAAAAAAGTATTATTAAAATGCATGCGCACAAACTTTCATAAAACAATTTGATAAATATATATTTAGACATTTAGACATTTATTAATCAAATAAACACATAATAAAATGCAATTATGTCATTTTTAAATAAATATGTATATTTAAAGCAGATATTTCACATCTGCCCCCAAAGATTCCCCTTTAATTCAACTCCAGATTAATGTGAGGACCACATTTTCAGTGATCGCGAACCGTATATGGGCCGCGGACCACGCTGATTTAAGGAACCAATCAATTTACTAAATTTTGGGTAAGAGGAACTACTCTAATCTATATTCTAGTGCAATTAGCTGAGAACAAGCCACCGAATCTTCCGGATCAATCATGCGTGCTAGCCACTCACCTGACTATTAGTTCAACACCAGTGTGGACAATTTAAAATAAAAATTAAACGTTCACACTTACATTTCTATCAGATACGATCTACCCACTAAAATGTATTAGATAACTAAATAAAACTTTGTACCAATTCAAACCCGCCATTTTGTGTGTTGTGTGTATGAGGGGGTGGGGGGGATTGGGGCTTAGGCGAGAGAATGCGGGATGGTGGTCATATCGTTTAATGAGCAGAGAGAATTTGTTGTGCTTTTTATGGTGGGGAGGAAGGGGTAAACTATCTGACATAAAATGTTATTGACCAATCAATGCTTTCGACATGGATTCAATAAACTGCAGTAACAAACAGATAAGCCTCTCCTTGCTAACATAGGTCTAGAATAAAAGGTCTTTGTATTTATATGTTTATGCTTGTAATACTAATTTAAAAAAATACAAACCAAACTAGCTGACTTTTTTTATGAATATTATTTAATTTAACGTTAACTTCTCTAATAATATTGTTTTCTTATTTCACATATTAATATATTATTGTGAGATTCTGATATTGTGTATTCTCTTTTTTTTAGTTGGAAAAATATTTTCACTTTTGACTCAAGAAGATATTTACACTTTTGACTTGAAAATATACGAGCTCTGGCGAAAATTGTTAGAATCAAATTTAATGTGCGAGAGAAATGCACTTTAGATGTTAAAACAATTTTTTTATGATATTGATGTAATATTTTAAAATTAATTTAACTTAAAAACTATTAAATGTTTGTATAAGAGCCTAATACGGGTTTTATAGTAAAATAATATATATTAAATACAATTAAAAAGGTTTCGTTAAACTTAAAACTTCCTAATATTTATTTCTTTATTTGGTGATAAAATCAATTAGTTTTCTCAGAGTAATTACCTTTTTTAACAATCTTAGTAATTTTTAAATTTACTTCTTGTAGTAGTGCAATGGATACTTGAATAATAGATCATTGACAGTATGAAGATCTTGTTAATTTGTCTAGTGAGGCATTGGTATAAAATACTGTGTAATATAGTTAAAGATTACCTTTAATAATTAACTAATATAATTAAGTCACAGTTTTTCATAACTAAACAATTTAATCAAGTCACGTATAAACAAATATTTAGAACTACTTTAAATTTGATAGTTTAAGTAGTCAAGCATTTATAGTTAAGTATGGTTACAGCCACATATAAATATCAGATTATTTAAATTTAATATTAAGCTTGGACACTCGAATCGAACCTAGGGCCTTTGACTCTGTACGCCAATGTTATTACCACAGAGCTATCTAGGAGTCATCTCGTGCTCAGGATATATCACTGGTAAGAGCAATGGTGTAATAATTTAGAGTTCCTGGGTTAGATTCCCGTGTCCAGGTGTCATTTTTAAATTTTAAAAATATACTTTAAATTTGTTTTATTATTATTTTTAGCTCATACGTTTTAATATATAAATTATGTAGAGTATTAACTAAAATAAATTAATGAGAAGGGTTCTTTTAAAACAAAGTGCACCACCATTTTCTTGACGAAGAAATGGGAAAGCTATATTGATAAATTTAATTTTAAAAAACATCTTGGCCGTGATTTGAACCTCAACCTCCTCATATCCGATGGTCCAGTTCATTTAAAGCCTGATTCCTTATGCCACGTAACCATGGGGGCTGAATACTATGACTAAATCCATTATGGTAGGACAAATAATTACATAACAAAGTTACTTGTCGCACCCCGGTCCTCCTAGATAAAACCACCTCAACTCGACATAAGCTTGATTGGTCTTATGTAACATGAAAATGTCTGTCCACCTACGTGAGGATGACGTGTGTATGAGAATAGCTCGTTTCTATGGCTTTAGCTGGGCTCTCCACCCATCCCTCTCCTAACCACTTTGCTAACAGCGCCACTAATGGTTAGCGGAAAATGTGTGAACTGCGGTGACAATGGTTTGGTGGTTGAGAATGATGTCGACAATGTTGTTAACTACAAATATACGCTCGCTCACATGAGTCTGTCGGAAAAGAGAGGAAATGTGTTTGGCTTGTGAGGGGGGCTATATAGAGAGGGGGGCCATATAGATAGGGGGGAAGTGGCAGTAAAATGTAAGAGTTTGTATCAATGTGGAAGGCCACATTCATACTATATTATTTACTTTATTTTTACTTTCTCGCTTTCTTACTTAGAGAAATATTGTGATCGTAAAAAAAATATCGAACTCTAGATTTTGATGAATCTCAACGTTTCATGACCCCCCCAAATTAAAAAAAAATTGTTTTTGAATTTCCGTATATCGGTCTCTACCTCGGGATAGAGCCTAAACTAGCCCGATCGGGCTTAAACTTAGTATTTAGGGTTTTCATAGGGAGGCTCTGAGGAGCTTTTGGAATCGGATATGTAACCCTAAAATTAAGGGTGGCTTACTGAAAGATAAAATGAGAAAAAATTGGATTGTCTCAAAATCAGCTCTAACAACACATTTACAAGACATATCTCATTAAAATCAATTTAAAAATTAAAATGTAGGTGTGTGAACACAGAAAGTAATGATTTTTTTTAAACCTTTTGAATTCATTTAATAACTTGTATATTAATATCGGTGATTTGATTTAATTATTTAATTGACTATATTTGGTTGTGTTTTGTTAATAAATGTTTTAATGACAAAACGTTACGTGGCCCAAATAAAGGGTGACTGCATAAGACACTCAACTGGAGAGAATTGACAAACACTTTCACCTAAAACCTTTATTGCCTTTGTAAGTTTCTCCTATCCGATTCTACCCCCACCTCCTCAACCCCACCTTTTACCCAAAGAGCCCAAAGCCCCGAAAACCACCCCTTCTATACTTTGTGTGGGTCGCCTAACCACAACATACTGCACCCCCTGTCCCCCCCTTCTCATTCTACGAGAGGGTGACCACAACCCACCTTCCGAACCCCTCTAGGAAAACTTTTGAGTCCCAAAGACAAATGAGCCTAGAGGATTAATAAACTAGCAACCACTTTGTGGAAACAGGTCAGTGGCGCTGTCTGACCGGAACCTTCTGTAACTAGCCACGCAATATTTCATTTTAAAAACTCTAGACTCTTCTGTACCTATCCACGAAACCACGAGTTTTAAATTATAAAATGTCTGTATAAGAAAACTAAAGTATCCAAGGTAAAATAAAGGCACAATAATATGTTTTTCACGTTGTCTTAATATCTGTCCTGGCTAATACACATTACTTAAACTAATTGGGTAGTGATAAGTAATTTTGAATTATAACAAATGTTCCCGCATCTGTGGAAAGTGAGAATGGTAAACCATTTGGGCAAAAACACATACTCAATAAACATGGTAGGATTCTGACAAGAAGAAAGGTTTAAATTTTTTTTTCTGTCAACATTGATAATATTCGATTACAATATAGCTATTAATAATATATATTTAAATTGGCAGCTCTAGATTTCATTACTTGACGTTTGAATTTATTAAATAGTTTTAGTAACTTTTGTAACAGTCAGGTTTTGTTCTTCATACCAGAATACTACAGTAAAATTAACAGTCTAAATAGAAATACCATTTCCTAAGCTAATGCCTTATTATTATTATTATTATTATTATTATTATTATTATTATTATTACTATCATTATCACTATTTTCTCCTAGTTCCTAGGAGTGGCGTCCAATACATACATAATTTTAATCATCTCAACGTTAACTTTTGATGTGTAAATATATGAAAAAAAAATTTTTTTATTAGAAAATATGTTTAGTCAACGCTCTTCTGTTTTATTTTAAATGACAAGTTACATGAATAAATATAAAAAATTATTTTTTTAAACGTTAAATCTAGTTTCAAATAAAATCAAACCCTTATTTAACATTAACGTTTAAAATAAAGCAATATTAATATTTGCCAACATGAATTAATAAAATATTATATATGATATTACACTAAAGTTAAAAGCCAGTTTTAAAAATCCATCCAGACTTTTTTTTTCAATCAAATTAGAGTAGAAAACTAAGCTTGGAACCTCATTAATGGCTAGATATAGAAGTTTATATAGTTTGATTTCCTGGTGATTGAGAGGTCAGGCAGTTCGAATCCAGTTCGGATGCACTGTAGAATTTCATTTTTTTTAAATAGTTATTCATTCTCTCTTCAGGCTAATATTAATACAATTCCTTTTTAACATCCAGCTTTCCTCAACTTTATCCAATTAATGTAATTAACTGTGGATAGACAGAATGGGTTGTGAAACTTTGAGGAATAAAACCTATTCAACTCGGCTATGGTAGCAGTAGAGACTAGCTATAGGGGAACCATCTGAAATATACCTTACTTTTTAAATAAAATATCTATGCTTATAAGAATTGAATTTCAAAGCTAATGATTAAATCTGAGATACGTCCCTTTATTTATTTTTAAGGCTCGTACGCTCCAGGAAGCTGCTTTGTAGATCACAATATATTTCTCCTGACAACGGAACTTCTCGATATGATTAAAATTGTAGAGTCATGTAGAATTTATTGAAAAGTGTAGGAAGATGATCCGAGTTGCAACCCCCTATACCCTATTTCCCCCCTTTCCCTTGGGGCTTGCTGCTCAAGGAAAGAATGTTTTTTAACAGGGCAAGACAAGCCTAACCGCCTACTGGAACAACAGATTGATCATCGTGAGAGGTTTTTGTACGGATTTGGTCGAAACATTGAGAGACACGTGAAATGAATTTTGTTGGGTATATCGAAGTAAAATTTTACTAAATGGCCTACCACTCTTCCTCTACATAAATTTATGTACATTTTCTTTCTCTAAATACAAAACTCCACATTCTTATCCAATTGTTGTGATTAATTGTGTGCACCCTAGATTAGCAGTAATATAGTGTGTAATAAATACATTTTAGTATTAAAATGATTTATTCAAAATTTTGATAAAAGTTCATTTATTTGATCCCAATTTAAATACAAGTTCTACACACAATGCAAGACCATTTCTTCTTTCTTGGGTTTTGTTTTATTTTCATCCAGTGGGAGGATAGCGTGGCGTAGAAAAGAGAGAAACTAAAGTTTCGAATTTGGTTATCCACGGGATCGTTTTCAGAAAACTAGGTATGGTGAAGGGTGAACGGAATGGACGTCACGTGGTTGGAATTAGATCTAGGAAGCTTTGGGGATGAAGATAGCATGTCCAGGTTAGGTCGAGAGAAGAATATATCTCTTACATAGGCCAAGTAACACAGTATTGCCCTCCACACACATACACACTCACACGTCATGTGATGGACGTTGAATTCAACAGCAAGCACATTATTGGATTCCAGGGAGCGTTTGAACCTCATTTATTCAAATTGAAGCTGAGGCGTCGTCATCCCATTTCAGTCGTAGAGCATTCCTTTAGGGTCGCTTCAAATAAATTGGTTGTTGGTGTTGAAGACACGACTACACAAACTTGGTGACTCCACTACCACCCTCCCCCATCAAACAATACCACGTTTTTAGAACTAGATGTATTCATTCATTTAACATACATCGAAATTACTTAAATTATATTAATATTAATTTAGTTAGTTTAAACAGGTAACGTGAAGTCTTATATAAAAGCAACTAATATTTAGGAGGGATATATTTCAATATTATTGATGAAAAGGGATGAAAAATGTTCCCTTAGGTTGCAGTGAACAAAAATTATAAACTATAATTTCCCTTAGTGCAGTAACTGCATCATATTGCAGTGAAAGTTTAAAAAGCATTCTTACTAAAAAGATGTGTAAGAAGCTTAGATGATCTTGTTGAGGCTTAATATATTCAAACAAATTATAGCCAATAATATTCTTACTCAAGGTGAAAATACAAGTCAATTAAACTATCTTAAAACAGTATCTAGCTCGTAGGTTTTTTTTAAAACAAAGCTTGCCCTACTATTGATGCAAACATTTGCTGAAAACAAGAGCAGAAACGTGATCCCGTGAAGAACTATTAAGACCATTAAAAGATTTTGGCGCGGACCATTATGTCCGCTTGGCGCGATTCATAATAGTTTCAGTTTTGTCTGCTTTACCTCACAATGATTCACTTATTATACTCAATAAACGTTAACAATAAACTATATTCGGTACGCATGCGCTATGTAATGGGATACAGGTCAACCGCCGCACCGAGTGTGTTGAAGCTATTTGAAACCAAACTTTAGATGTAATGAGAGAGTGTCAATCTGTGTTTATTTGTGTCACAGTATATTTTTATTCTGCTTCGTAGGGCATCATAGGTCAACTCGCATTTCAGAAATCGTGGGAATTATTAGGCCCTAGATAGTATTCGGTTCTCTATCGGTAAAAGTTTGTATGATTCTCTAGTCATTCACTAACTCCCACAGATACAATTGCATTGGGATTGGTTTATTCCAAATTATAGCGGTTTTCTATTCTTCGCCCAGGAAGGTGTAGTTTTAGTTTCTGTGATTTATCTTTAATCATTCTCTACCATTTCATTGGGTCTTATGAAACCTTTTCTTTAGTTCTTATAAAACCTTCTTCAAATTGAAATGCAGAGTTTCTCTCTCATACTTAAACCAAAATAGATATTAAAATTATCATTGGATAGAATATAATATTTTCTATCAAATTGTATTTTCAAAGGTTTTATTCACATTTATTTTATAGTAAGATAAATTCTGGATAAACTATTGTGTCAGTTATGTCTAGTCTGGTTTGATGGTGATGGAAGGTCATAGCTAGAATCCCAGATAGGTGTACTGAAAGTTGTTTTTCCAAAACTATTTCCCAATTTTCCTTCTCTAAAATTCAGATACACTTCCTCGAAATTCTACCTTTTTTCTTACAAATCCATTAGATTGATTGAAAATATATATTGCCCGGAAAGTAGGAAGACACGGTGGAAAAATTAAATGTTATATTAAAGCTGTGTACAATTGATTCAAAATGTGCTAACACCCATTTAAAAATAGTTGTATAAATAAACAAATTTTATGTAACACATTTTAAATAGCAATCTTTTTCTTTTTTCTGAAAAAATAAAACGAAGCAAAATATAGATAGTAAAGGTTAATCTTTTTAACACTAAGCCACACAAGCTCAATTGAGGCAAGAGTATAAAATTACCTTCAAAAATTCAAGATGAAAGAACAAATGATAAAATTTATGATGGCAAAAATATTTCAGATTTTAATATAATAGCACAACATACCCGAGAGAAGATAGAAGGGGGAAGGGGGAAACAAAAAGTGTTCACATAAATAATTGCGGCATCGGATAAGAAACGAACGTTTTAATTGGTTTCTGAATGTTTTTTTCCCCCCATTGCTTTTTAAATCCAAAAACTTTCATTTAAATGGCGTATTAATCTCGTTACAAGTTGATAAAATACTTTTCAGTGCTATATCCTAATTGCGTAAGAAGATTACTCACAACGAATCTCATTTAGAGCGTTAATTTTCAATTTGTATATGCTAAGTATTATTTTATTCGCTACCTAAATTACCGTTTAGTTGTTGATTGAACAGTCTGTTCAAATCTGTGAATTTTTTTTTACGATAATCATCTAAAACCCTATTTGAATATCTTTATATTGATAATAGTGTATATTAATTTATTTATTGGTTACATCTAAACAAAACGTATATCTAAATATCATTACTGTCATTAGATTTGAATTTCAGAGTAACATTGAACCAATATTCAAGAAAGAGGTATTACATCTATTTTTGTAGAAGAACTAGAAAATAATCGTCCCTAGATTCCTACATAAATAATTTAGGTCTATAAGACATTATTTGAGAATTTTTCTGTAAAAATAGCTTAATATTATACTTTTAAAATGTGTTATATCTTACTCTGCTATTCAAAACAATCCCGGTTGATGGAAGTGTTATTTTTAGTGTTCACCAGCCTGTCTGTATATTTACACTAATGGGTGGGTTTGGATAAGTAGAATTTATAATAAATGTAACCAAATTTTCATAGAAGGAGAGTGAAAAGGAATTTATGGAAAACAACACATTTTTCTTAGCTGAAATTCAAATCCCAATCCCCCTGTCACAGATAAATCAAACCAGAAGAGATTCACGCTTTAGCCCGCATGCACACGAACGCAGATAAATAGGGTTGGTAATATATAGGCTACACGGCTCACCTTTTAAATGAAATACAAAAAATACAAATATGATATTATCCTACAAATAATAATTATGCTTGATACATTTTGGTGATAAAACATAGATATGTTCCGTTTTTCCTTTAAATTACCCCCCTTTCGTTTTGGAAACGGATTGGTGTTATTGTATAACCAGACGGCATTTCGAATAGTGATATATCACCAGGACTAGAAAACAAATTTCATTTAAACGTGAGTGAGTAATGGTATAATACAGCTGCCTCCAAATTTCTTTAGGTTTCTCAACAAGTAAAGAGAAAAATCCACCTACATAACTGGTGATATTCATTTTCTCCCCCCATATAATTATACCAAATTATTTATGTTTAAAATAAAATATCACGTTTAAAATGAGCGTCTTACATTTTGATTTTAAAGCTATTTTATAGCTATGGTATTAAAATAATGTTGATGATCTAATATAATGTTAATTAAGGTAAAAAAATGTATCAGATAGTCTGTTAGTGTCATAAATAAAAACTATTAAATATTATTATTATTATTTTAATACAAGCATAGCTTGAAAACCTTCAATATATAACTTATTTGTTTTAATGCCCTAAATATTTGTATACTAACAAAGTATATGATATTTAAATGCTATTCGAATAACAGTCGGATGTATTGAGGGTGGTTTTTCCCAAATAGTTTTTCACTCTCCCTCCACGCAAATAAGGTTACACTTGCTCTAAATTCAACCTGCCTCATCCCTAACTCATTGTTGTAGCTAGTACATAATCGTATAACCCAAACGGATAGAATATGTCGTGATAAAATAAAAAAAATTACCCATGGGTATTTGCTCACCATGTCAAGTTTACAATATCCGTAAGAAATATTTCTGGTTTTTTCTTATAGTGGGTTGTTACTAAGAATGTAATGTTGTTTTGCTTTGACTTTTAATGGCCAATAGTATTTATACATTGCTATTTAAAAATATGTAATCTCCTTAAAAGCAATAACTAATATTAGTAATTTAAATGTTGTGTATTTGCAGAAGAGTAAAAACTATTTATAACTGGGTTGATTATTGCTATTCAAGGATAAATAAAAAGCATATCAATTTAATTTTGAGAGAACATATTTTAAAGTAGATCTGTCTAAAATAAAATTGTATTACATTATTTTTAACTTCAAAACTATGAACAAATCTGGCCGAGATTTTACCATATTTTTCATTATTACAAAAAGTAAAGGCTAGTTTCGTAACTTCACATTTAATCGGTCTTCGATAAAATACCAACTGAAAGATAATTTATCTAAAGAAACGCTCCCAAAGTTGTGTTTTTAGTAATCTCGGTCACGTCCGAATCATGGAGTGTCTTGTGCTATTTATCCTGCGCTTGCTCTAAAATAGTGACTTAAGCTAATCTTGCTCCCAATATTATGAAGCCAGGAAATTCGTCCAGCCTATTGAAATATTTACAAACCTGTATATATTATGAACGCGTTACATTAAAAACGGCCAGCCAGAAAGAGGAAGATAGTAAATTTGGATACGAAGGTAAATAAGAAGGATGAAACAAAATAAAAAGGTAAAACCTAGAAGGAAACAAGCTAGGAGATAAAATGTAAATAACAAATATGAAGTATAGAATGCCAATCATAGATTAAAAAATAGTGTTTATTTGTACATAGTTTTCTCACTGCATCTTACTACTTGATCTGTTTCTTGCTATCTCATGTCATCAATATATTATGGAACCCATTGCCCATGATTGTGTTGATTATGTGCATGGAAATATATGCTCATTTCTTAAAAGCAGGCAAAATGTAGCCTCCTAATTTTCATAGTGACAGTAATAAATGTTAGTAGATTAAGGATTTGTTTCATGTAGTTTTGAAGAAACTTGTGGTATCCGGTATCCATCATCTTCGTCCATGTTGTCACTTATTCTCTTCAAGAAGATTACAAGTTCTTTGTTTGCATCAGAGACTAAGTGGGTAAGTGATGCCGTTTTTGGTAGGGCTTCAAATTCGTATTGTAATTAATTTAGAATTTCCACTATTTGATCCTTATCACCTTGTGAGAAAATTTAATATATGAACAAGCTACCAGTGTAATAATATGCGCTTCGAGGCCTCTGTACACATGACGTCCTTCTAGAATTCAGCGAACATTTGCACTGCCATATAATCCAGCATTTTCCCAAGCTAAATACAATTAAGTCTAGGGCAATGACAATATCAAAAACTAAGATGAGACTAAAATGTAATAAAAGTTCCACAGTTAAAATAACAAAATGGGCAGTATTTATGACTTTCCATAATATGAGTCTACACAACGATATTGTTTGGAAAATCCTGTTTCTGCTAAAAAGATTTAACAATTTTGCAAATGTTAACAATTGTTAGACTATGATGTAATTGAGCTATTCACACTCAAAAATCAAACTTGGCAAATCCTCCAAAGTAAATATCTAATTTATACGACTGCGCCCGGATTACTAAAACTTTTTGCCAGTTCTATAAATATATTTATTATTTTTGTTTTATAGCTTATTTGATTAATTGGGTAGATTTTTATAAGAACTAATTGAAATGTAAATTTTGGGGTATTTTCCTTAATATTCGAGAAAGATTAACCCCTAAATATAGTTAAAAATACATTTATTTATAGTCATCTTTATCTATACTAATAAAATGAATAGTTTGTATATCAGTCATGAGCATTGCAAGATGTCTATCGCATGCAGAGGGAAGAAATTTAAATATTGGTAGCCCCTGTGCATGAATATGTGCACCTCGAAGCAGGAATTTTGAAATTTTGATTGTAATTTTGTTAATTAGTTTAAAACTTAAATAATAAAGAAATCTTAATGCCACAAGATTAATATGATAATATATAGAATGGTAATGTAGTTTGGTGGCCTGGAAGTTTAATTGCTATGGAAAGTAAACAAGAAGAGTTTTTATATACAACAAACTCTTCTTCTCATGTCACCATCATAAGATATTAATTTGTTGAATGTTGTTATTTAGATTTAATAAATGGCTTCTATGTGTTAATATGCTTTTAAAGTGTGAACAGTCTTACCCTTTTTTAGCCTTTTTTAAAAATCATTTTTACACCTTTCTTTACAACTTTTTACCCTCTTTACTCTAGAACATTTCTCCAAGGCTAAGCCGGGTAATTAATGTAAAAAAGGTTAAAAAGGCCAAAAAGGCCAAATATGACAAAAAATATAAATATTATTAAAGAAGGCAAATAGACCAAAATTGCAAAAATTGAAAAAATCATCAAAATATTATGAAGGGTACATTTAAGAAAAAAATTTAAAAAGAGAAAAAAGGGTAAAAATAGTTAAAAGGGCAAATATGACATCATAATAAAATAATAAGGGTATAACGGTTAAAAGGGGTTAAATAAATAAAGGTAAAAAGATCAAAAAAGCCACAAAAAGGCCAAAAGGGATAAAATGTTAGCGGGTTGGAAAAGATAAAGAGGGTAGAAAGGGTGAGATGGGTAAAAAGGGTAATAAGAGAAAAATGTATTAATTTAGGGTAAAGAGGGTAGAAAGGTTAAAAAGATGTAAAAAAAGGTCGAAAATGCAAAATGGATAAAAGAGGTAAAACAGTTAAACTAAGTAAAAACGTTAAATGGGGTAAAAAGGTTGAATAGGGTAAGTGTAAAAGAAATTACTAAAACACTTTTGATTGGATTTAATTAAAACTCTTTAATAACCATTTATTTGTAATGTGCCACTCTTCTTTATTTTTTACTAACATCCACAGGCAAGAGTTCAAAGTATTATGTACAGAGAAGTTATAATTCAACCTTAAAAATAAATGTCAGCTTTTAAACATGTTCAGATTATATCTATATTTTGACATTATATATTAGTCACTTTCACGTTGTTTTTTTTTTGCCGCACTCTTTTAGTACGATTTGAGCCAGTCATACTTTGCTCTAGTGCTAAATATTGGAACTGCTTCCTCTCCTCTTTGCTACAGTAGTCCTACACCTTATCTCAGTCAGTAGCACGTCCGCCTACTGGGACAGGGGTCACAGGTTCGTTTATTGGGATGACTGGGAATTAATTACAGACGGACAATGCAATAAATTCAATGATTTGCAGCCCGTGTGTTGATATTCAATGGACATTTTATTGTTGTTTTATTATGTTGTTTCTTCTAAAAAAATGATGTAAATAGTTGTGTGTGCGTATGTATATAATATTTACGTTTCATATACTTTATATTAATTATTTAATAGACGTATAACTCGAATGGGTGTTTAAGACGCGTTGCTAAAAATAATCTAAATTGCAGGTGACAGACGAGATACTTAAAGAAACTGCACTCATATTAACGTAAATATTGGTTATTTTCTCCACACTTTAAGAAGCCAAATTTACCGAGAGGTATTTCTAGCGTGATTGATAAATTGATAGTTTTTTGAAACTGTGACCTCTCCTTTAACTGTGATAAATATAGGACAGGGTTTTGTGTATGTTTTAGATTTACACCAGTTTGTAAGTCGTGTGCTGATTTCATAATTTACTTTTAATGCTTCCACGCCCTAATGACCACCCGGGCTGTCCTAATTTTTATAGTAATGTGCTATGAACGAAGATTATAGAATTTATACATAATGTACCCGCGTATGTGTGGAGGGAGATTGAGGAGCTACTTAGGATTTTTCTTGACTTAAATTGTTATGTCATAATTACGCTAATGGGCGAGCTATAAGGGAGGTTGAATTTAGATGAAGTATGGCCGCATTTGCGTACAGGTGGCGTGGATAACCATTAAGGAAAAAACTACAATATTACACCTGATTAGGATTCGAACCTTGACATATCCTTCATTGGCAGTCTAGTCTAGTGGGCGAGTGACAACTTAGACCATGCTGCCAACGAAGTGGATTATCCAGATGTAATTCGAACCCCGACATTCCTGTCACCAACAAATAATATTTAATAAGCCCGACACTTATTCCGCGTGTCCACCGATGTTGGTTCTGATATAATCCGTTAGTTCGAAAAGGGCGCGTTAAAAACCCCTTGTTAAGAAAACTACCCCTTGGATTAATCCGTTGAAACCCCTATTTTTAAAGCAACAAATAAAACAAACCAACTTAGTTGTCTTGAGCGCGTCCCGAAGGTATTTCTGGAAGGAGATGGAAGGAGACGATGTTGTACCCTTGGGAGGTGAACCTGAGTAAGTCTCCTCTGTCTCAATCTACTTGGTGGCCTCTGGGGGGAGGTTTCAATGGTCGCCACAACATCTTATGCTGACGAAGTCGAGTTTGAACTTCTAGCGAAGTGTCGACCACGTCTGACACGATACGGTTCCTCGTCTAGTGGTTGGTACAACTGAGCGTCTGACAAGATACGATTCCTCGTATAGTGGTTGGTACAACTGAGCGTCTGATCTCACCACCATTTGTTCACAGAACGCACCATTATTATGATGGTAACAACAAACAGTTTTAAAAAAGGATTAGATTAGTGTTTATTTAAATTCAACTCTTATTAACAACAAACTGATAAGTATAATGCAACCCGCATTGGTGAGGATGCGGGCTGAGGTGTCAACCTTGTTAGTACTATTAGGTTTTCCTGTCCTAGGGAGCTTGAAGCAAGGATCACATTCTGGTGCATTGAGGGTGATTTTTTTTTTGTTCTTCTTCGATGAGCTATGGATTTTAAATTTGGGGCAATATATACTAAATCATTAAAATAAAATATTTAAAACTAATTAATATCGAGCTATGTCTGTATTTATGTATTTGTGTCAGATGTAGAATAACCACTCACAGATGCATGAAAATCAAAAAAACTAAAAATTATTGGAAAAATAGTATTTACCATTGCTTGAAACAATTAGACCTTAGAAATAGCGTGAAGTTTCACCCACACAAACCTTTGAGACACAGCAGGAGAATATAATACACTTAAAACACGTGTTCTAGTTAATCTTAAGTTACTTTCTCTGTGGTATTCCTATTATCTCTCCAAGCTAATGAAAGTACACTTTCTCTTAACATACTTCCTAACAAGCAGTATTACCACTCTCTAATCTCAAAAATTTGAGTACATTTCCTGTAAATTATAATTTTCTTTACATTATCGACTTAGTGTGAATATGCGGATATCCCAGACGGGGTGGTAAGACATGATGCATAGATTAAAGTGTACCTGATAGTTCTCAGGATAAATGTAGTCTAAATAAAATTGGTTGGTATACCTAAGTTGAAAGTGGCTTCAACATACTCAAAAAAGAACAGATTCAGTGGATTAATAGTCTAAGGCGTCACTCTCGTGCTAGACTAGCCTGCTAAAGATTGGGAGATCAGAGTTAGAATCCCATTCGGGTCTACTGAGGGTGGTTTTTACTAATTAGTTTCTAACTTTCCTTCCACACAAATGCTGGTAGATTACCTATAAAATGCTTCCTTCCACATATTTACCCCATTAGAGTAATTATAATATACCTGAACAGGTAGTGAGATGCGGTGAAAAATAAGCTATGTCCTTTAGGAGTTAGTGTTAACTGGCATGTACAAGAGTTTTGGCACGAATATATGTATTACTACCAGGTTACAGATTTTTATAACTTAAAATTGTCAGAATGTGAGCAGTATATTGGAATTGAAAATACAAAAAAAAAACTTCAAATTTACCCCAAAAAATGACTCAAAAATGTAAACAAATCTCGTAAAGAGTTCCCATGAAAAGATCAACCAAGCGCTTTACAAAATATATACATTAAACTATTCAAAGAATTTATTTGCTAAAGGATTTAGTCAATGATTTCACTAAAGATGAACATTGATTTATAAATACATGCTTTCAAAGCAATAGCTACCCTCTCACTCAGAAATATTTTCAGCTTAGTTGCAGGAATGTGGATTTTCCTACTCCAAAAGTAAATATAGTACAAAGTTAATTTTGAAGCCTACAGTATCTTGTAAGCCTGACGACTATTTCATGAAACATTTTATATTTGAGTACTCATAACTTTAAAAAAAATTGATATTATTCAACATATATGTTTTAAATGAAAAAAAAAAAATTAAAACAACAAAATAAGACAAAAACTCAAAACTATTTAAAAATGACCTGTGAATATATATTTCTACAAACAGAGGATCATTAACAAAGCTTATGTGCATATGATCATTATTGCTGATGCACCATAGTAAAGATGACGCTTCATCAAAATCATTTAGCTTAGCTATTTATTTTATTGTCTCTGGTTTATTGGCAACACTGCTCTGGACACCTCTGTGTTGTCAATTTTTTTGTTTCAATTTTTTCTTCTTCTTTGTGTCTTGAAACATATCAGGGACATTTTCATTATATAACACTAATGGGGTAGGGTTGAAGAAGGTATAATTGAGACAAAGTGTACCTACATTTGCATGGAGGGAGAGTTGTAACCCAGTTTTTAAATGCCTCAATATAGCTGACCGGAATTTGAGTTCTAAGTCTTCATCAATGTCGAACCAGATTTGAGGAGCCCACGGGTCCATTGGCGCATTTTTTATCTGATTAAAAATATTTTTTGTAAAAATTAAAAACTAAGCACTTACTACAAAGTCTTCTTTATTAGTCGCTCCTCAGGAGCTAATTTAACTCCACGGAAAAAAAAAGTAGCTTATTTAGGTTATGCGGTTAAATCAGGCTTCATATTTTAATGCAACAGCCTGAAGTATTGTTTAGAAAAAAACCCAGTGAAATTAAGACTGTTCAAACCATTTCATCACATTTGTTCGGGTAAAATACAGTTTCCAAACTAATAAAACGTGTTTCACTGATCCCAATTTCACTGTTATCAGGTTAAAATTTAATATTTCTGAATTTTTAAATTTTTCATGATGAATGACTATGAACAATCGTTTAGAATAGGCTACTTTTAAGTAAATGGCTTTGAAATTCCAACAAATTGGTTCAATTTATAGAAAATACAAAGAATTGAGTTTAAGAAGAAAATATTTGGTCTTATTTTAAAGAGTGCTATATTTCACTATCACTATTATAATCAGGGTATTTAATGTGAATTATCAGTTTTTCAAATCCGTTTCAGAATAAATATTAGTAATTTTAAATCTGAAAATGGTGCTCTTTTGCTGAAGTTCGCCCGGCTCTCCATATTGACTGAACTTATGTATTAGTAAATAGATAGTTCACATTCCTTATTTTTCAAGACCTGTGACACTTAACTCCAACATCACCTTCCTTTACCTTTAGTGATACCTCTAGGTGTGGCATTTTCACAAAATTAAAAATTATAAAAGAACATGAAGGCCAACTTCGAGAACCTTTCATCCCTTTCAGTAGCTAACATAAAACTATAAGATGAAACAAGCAAGAGATTATTATAATGGTGGTTTAAAAACTTGAGCAAGCAGCAGGTATGATGATAGTCATAGAGTAAAGACCTCCAAATTACCTTCTGATCACCATAGATGGGAGTTAGGGGGAGTAAGAGGGGCTAGCAGGTGAAGCCAATCTCAACCCCTATACCTCCTTGTCTAAAGAGATCCGTTGTGGCGGCTTATTGTAGTGTTCCAAGCTCCCGTCCTGTCAGTATTTCCTGAGTGAAGTAATATATGCAAACCCCTTGACTCCCTGTGCAGAGTCTGCTCCAATAAAAATGGAAACTTTGTCACTTTTAGTATTAAATATATCTATATTTTATTTTAAATTATACAACATATTACTTATTCGTAGTCTCTGATATCTGAATAACTGCATTAATGAAGCAGGAATGAGTAAGGTAGAGTTGAGATTAAACGTACTTGCATTTGGATAACAGGAAAATTGGGGAAAAAAACAACACTTCCAGTGCACCCAGCTGAGATTAGTATCACAATCTTCCTGTAAGTAACACATCAAAATAGCTGAATTTTGTGTTTAGTCTGTGAGCCCAGTAGGTTTCTAGTATTTTATAATATGCTAATATGAACAATATAATTTATAATTTTTACAGTTTGTCTCTTTTCCTACCCCTTTTGATTTTGAAGCAATGAACGCAATAGTCATTCATATCAAATAAAAAAACTTTCAAGAGGCAATAAACGAGGCATTTGCTGAGGCTGGGCATCAGTCACCCCTCCTGGAACCTGGTCAGACTATAGTTAAATATATTATTATTATTATTGTAATTATCACCACGTCTTACTACCTGTTCAGGTTATACGCAAAATATCTAATTTGAGGACAAGCTCGCAACAACAATGAAGCAAAGCGTATAACCCAAGCGGTTACTAAGACGCGGTGCTCTCTAGCTTGGACTGCCGTTTGTTCAAATCCCACACCAACATCGCTGGCAGTCACTGGGAACCATTGAGCCCGGAAACAGCACCATACCTGAGATGGTGGTCACCCCTGTAATCCTCTAGGCCAACAATTCCCAACCTTTTCTCTCTCCCGTACCCCTTGATTAGGCTTTTCATTTATGAGTACCCCCTCCTCCCATAACCCCCACCCGTCCCTCCACGCAAAAAGGTTTGTTTTTGTTAGGTAGTAATGTTCTTGGCTTAGCTAAATAATCAAACTACTCAAATAAATTACGTTTATAGGCTTTTATTTCTGATTTTACATTTTACAATTTATTACAATTTTTTATAATAACATAAAAACAAATAAAAACAGAATTAAAATAATTTTTAACCACATTAACTTATGATGAAAGTTCACAACAATTATTTATCTCGATATACAAGTCTTCAAACGTGGCTCTTAATACATTCAATGCGATCCTTGAGATTGTTTCATGGAGCTGAGCTTTTAAAATCAGGTTCAAATGAAGGCAGATATAATCCCAAGTCAGGAGCTGCGTCAAGATTATTGCAATATTTATTCTTAATATATGCATAAGATGAGAATGCTCTTTCGACAAGCCTTGTGTTCATGAAAGGCATCACACATTTTATTGCTTTATCACTGAATTATTGGTACTCTTCTTTCACTGCTGCCCAGAAGTCAATGACATTTCTTTTTTAAAAAAAAATCAGATTGTAAAGAAGAATCAGTCGAAAGTTCAAACAATTTTTCTTTTTCAGAAGCTAATAATTTTTCGGCTTGTTGAAAGAACAATTCTTTGAATAGATTTGAAATTCAGTTATCTTCACTATTTCACTTAGGAAAATACTGTCTGAACGACACTATAAATCCTGTTTTAAGTGAGCTATTACACTACTTTTTACAATTTCAGCTCGTTCTCAGTTAAGAAACTGTGAAGTGTCTAAAAAACTTCACACTGATCTTCTTTGATACAAGATTACCAAAAATCAAATTTCTCGATCATTAACTTAATTTTGTCAGACACATTAAAGATTGTTATGGAACTGTTCTGTAACCGTAAGTTAAGTTTATTTAATTCTGAAAAAATACCATATAAGTAAGTAAGATATTGAAGCCATTCACTTTCATGAAACTTAGATCACAACTCAAAAGGGTGGTCTTAAGGATAACTTGAACTTCATGTCTCGATTCTAACAATTTCGTGAGTACTTTTCCTCGTGAAAGCCACCTCATTTCTTTCTGCAAAAGTAATGTAGTATGGAGGCTGTCCATCTCTTCGCACAAAGATTTGAATAGTCTGAAATTTGTTGAATTGGCCTTAGTAAAACTAATAACTTTTACAGATTGATTGAGCACTGCCTTTAATGAATGTAGCAAGAGTTTGGTTGCTAGGTTTTGTCTGTGAATACAGCAATGGCTCCAAGCTACATGGAGAGTGACTTTGATGCGACCGCATAAGCCTTTATAACTGCAAGACCTTTCTCATGGCTCTCCCTTACTAAGTGACGAAGAGCCCGGTTAAGGTTGTGATGTTCTTCCAATCTGATATCTGAAGGTTTTCCTCTAATTTGGGATAGAAATGCAGTACTACGTCAGTAATCTTCACGTCCCCTTCCTCTAGATTTGCTGTACTATCACAACTACCTCTTTCCACTCCTTGCCATGCATTTTTTGTTGTCACAAGTTGGTCCTTGCCCTCTTTTTCATCTTGTTTCACTTGTTCCTTAGTATATCCTACTCCTTTCCTCCACAGTTTCCACACCATTCCTCCTACTTTCTTCCTGTCTCTTTCGCTTTTGGCTTTTTCTGCCACAACGACCGATGATATTGTTTGAGCCTTTTTCTCCACACCCACTATTACCTTACCAATACTGGTTCCTTATTTGGGATGGATACCATTTCTGATACAGTCTCAGCTATTCCAGTCTTTAATCCCTTTTTTTTTCTCCATTAGAGTCTCCTTCGGTTCCTTGATTTATCTTGCCTCCCGCCCCTATAATACGGTAGTGGCCCTGTAATCGTACATTAATCACCGGGTTGTGTAATTGGGCTATGTATGTAGAAGCTGCAGCAGCAGAGTCTCCTGTCTACCCCTAATGGCCATCCCAGAATTCATTTCCTGACCAGCTATTGCCATCATTGGCGTATAATGCAGAACGTCACGGCCGTATTTAGTTACATGCCGGAATACTGAAGTTTGGCAACACTGCGTTGAGGCCGGTCAACACAGCCACGTGCAGTATTACTGATTTGTTCAGTTTGTTTTAATGTGCGGGATGTTTGTTTGTCTTGTAATTTACTTGATTTGAAATTTGACGTGGTTCACGCTTCTTGTGCATTAATTATGTTTCGGGTCATATAGCAAAACAAACAAAAGATGAAAATTTAGTGGATGTGATTAGTGATATTCAACTAACAGCTGACATGATTACAGAATACTCGGTGTTGTAATTTGTGGTTATGCTTACAACAAATGTTTTGGTCTTTTGAAATGAAGTTAATCCATTGAATTTTTTTTAACTGGGAATGGTACAAAATATTAACTATTTCAATGATCTTACCAGATAAAGACTAAATGGTCCATAATCAACAGTTTTGAGGATTGGCGTTAGTGGACATACAATAATGAAGGTTTCAATAAAAAAAAGTTAAAAAATAAGTTTCAACACAAGAATCAAAATAATTTTTTATGTACTGAGGGTGGTTTTTCCTAAATTGTTCTCAACTCTCCCTCCACGCAAATGTTGGTACACTTCCTATAAATATACTCTTCCTCATCCCTAGAACTAATGGCGTAGTTAATACATGAGCGTATGATCTGAACGGGTAGTAAGACGCAGTGCTAAGAAAACTTTTCCTGAGTTTGGCCGATAAATAATTTTGTAAGGATCCAGATTTAGTTCAATTTATTAACAACTGTTTCTGCGGTAATTCCTTACAAATAAAAGTTAAACACTTTACAAAAGTAATGTTTCATAATGATATATCCCAATGCTGGGAAGTGTTAAAAGCAATCACATAAATATCACTCTTAATTTTATTATTTTCATTTTTGGATTAGTGCAACCATGAATGCTCTTTCTAGGCTTCGAGCCAGTGACCTTTTGTAATTTTCATAATAATATTCTAATCGTGTTTGTGAACGGTACATGATTCACACCTAGCAAATTTATTTTAAAAACAATACTCTTTACGAGTTTATTTGTTGTATTTTTCAACCTATGAAGTATTTTTATTTAATGATATACGTAAAATATGTTTTCACAAACTGTCAGTATCTTTCAAAGTGACTCATCGGTTTTTAAATGCAGAAAACTGTAAATACTCACACAATTCTCCGTAAGAACCAGCAGCTCGCTAGGCCTCATGACGTCACTACAAGCGGAGTTGCCACATTTAACACTCTGGCCTGTAACTAAAGACGGCCATGCCTGGGTTCAATTCTCATGTCCAGGAGTCATTGACAATATAAACAATATTATATTTAGATGCGGCTATAACCGTAACTAGCAAATATATTACCTTGACTATTTTATCCATAGAAACCTAACGTCAAATATCATTATTTTGACGTGAATACGTCTTTAAATTTGCTACCATACGGGGGCAATCCAAAAAACCTAATGATAACAAAATCGGGGGATACAGTTTGGTGTTGTAGTTTCGAATCTTTCCTCTACATCCAAAATTAAATTATACCACTGGATAGCTAAAGAATCAAAGAATTCATTACAATAAGCGAGAACAGTGACGCATCGCGCGCGGTGGAGGGGGAAGCGCCGCCATTTTGAGGTTATTTTGCTGCGTATCGAGATTTGCAATTAGTATAACTTTTGACTCGGAGAAGCTACGATGTTCGTTTAAGTTGTTACATAAACGTATTCACGTACAACACACGGCCGTGTCCATGACACAGCCACACCCCATTTTTTCTATCCTTGGAGTACATATATTTGGAGAACCACGTCTTACTACCCATTTTAAGATTTCCACACATATTTACACTTAATGGACTAATGATGGGGAAAATGCAAAATAGAGTAAATGTACATGAATTTGCATAGAGAAAAAGTGGTAAACCATTTGTGAAAAATATTTCTTCAAAAGCCCTGACACACATTACCCTTTCGCTGTAGTGAAACCTTTCTTATTTATAAATCTATTTCTTACAAACAGCTTTCTCAAGACCTTTATTACAACCAGAACCCCCCTACTTAGTAGATTTTTGATAGGATGAAAAGCCTTACAGATAGCTATTCATGATCAAATCGTGTTATATGTGTAATTTTTTTCGCTAGTATTTGAATGTATTGAAGTTCTGATGACTGAATTCTCGATGAAATCAAAAACGGATTGAAGCTGTGGACATGTAAAAAAATCACAAAGTTCCGAATAATTGTCATTTCATTTAATTAATTTGAGGTATTTAAATTTCACTTTCTGAACCGACTGATTATATCCTCACACGAGAATTTCTATGAGCGAGAAAGGGCCTACCAATTTTGTCGGGAAAGGTATTTTCACACACCTTTCAGGTTTGTTTTACATGACCCAGTCAACATGGGTAAAAAGGCTTTACCTTCCCTCCAAAATAAGTTGTGCTACATATTTTTATTGTTCAAGAAGAATCCGTTGACCTTGGCTAGGTTTGAACTCACGAACATAGGGTCCTAAAGCGATCACTTTACCCCAAGACCACTGGGGTTGGCGTGTGAACTATCGTTGGGTCTTACTACAAACCCTATTATTTAGACAAGCATGAAAGTTGACTTGGACAATTTTACACCAAAGTACGACAGCTAATGTCATTGTAATAGAGTATACCATCTTCTCATAGACAAGAAAATAACGCACTACGGTTGGGGTTAGTGATTTCATTTTCATAGTTGAGCTTTCCGTTCCGGTAAAAGCTTCTTCTCTGAGCTATTTTTTTTTCCTCTCTAAAACAAGGGTTGCCATGGAATATGGAGGAGCTGCATTGAGTGGCAGACATCCATGGCGATATTACGTTATTTAGTAACCTTCAGAAGAGCTGGGGAGGTAGGAGAGAAAGGAGGTCGTTCTCCAGGGGAGTACAGTCGTGGGATGAATTTCACATCATATTTAAAAGTATCTGCTGAAAACGAAATAATAAGAGGCAATCCATTCAATTGTTTTTACTGTGGCAACGGTAGCCAATGATGTTGGCTTTATTAAAAAAAGCATAAAAATTGGAGTCTTTCTTAAAAATAAGGGAAGGTAAAATATGACAAAGAAAATATTCAACAACTATGAATCTATTTTGCTGAGAAATGAATTATGCTGATTGGTCCTTACCATACTTTGAAATCAGTTTTATGTCTAGAGAGCTAGGATGGAGTTATAAAGTTAAGATAGAGCTAGAGGTTTGGGATAGAGAGAGCTAGAGGGTTGGGATGGAGCTAGAGAGCTGGGATAGAGCTAAAGATCTGGGGTAGAGCAAGATAGCTGGGTCAAAAATAGAGAGCTGGGATGGAGCTAGAGAGGAGGGAAGGCCCTAATTTAAATTTCTGTTATGTGATGGGAACTTTTTTTATTTTGCTTGGAGTTCAACACCAACAGCTCAAAAGTTCTAAATTATTTACAATAGCTTTTATCTATAGAATCAAAGAACTAAATAAATTCTCGTACTCAGTAAAACAATTCGAATAAATTTTAACGAAATAACATGACAGCTAATACTACAAGATTCCGCTAGTTATGTTTATGACTACATTTGATACATAAACATCACAAAGAATTTAAAAGCCACATTCAAAAACTAATTGTGTTTTTTTTAATACACCACGCTTTACTACTCATCTGGGATGCTCACACTTTATTCCACTATCGGAATAGGAATGTGGAAGGTGGAATTTTAGAGGAGATATACCCGCATTCATGTTAAAGTAAAATGTAAAAACATTTAGGAAAATCAAACTCTGTAACTGTTGGGTTTCAATTCCCAACCTCTATGTCATGGTGTAACCAGACCTTATAAGCTTGACGGCCTGAACTGTATTAAAACCGTTTATATTTAACGTGCATTTTCTGGACCGACTGATTACATCAGCACACGACTTATAAACTATCTTAAATCTAGACCAGACACAACTTCCAGCGTCTGGCCATTAAGTCATCATTGTGAAAGGGGAAATCCACATTTCACCAATGATACATTTTTGGTCACACCGGAAATCGAGCTCGGAATCCTTGTATAATTTGACATACACGCTATTGACTCAGTTAAGGTGTCGGACCTAAGAATATGTGTTTGGGCAGTGCCCAAGACGGGCGAGCGTTATGTTTACCCCTCACACTTGCTGGGAACGAGCTAATACTACTCTACGAATAGTACGGAGCGGCAGATAATGTGGGAGGATTATACATTAATTTACATACCACAAGCTCTCTTCCCGAGGAAGCGCTGAGACCAGTCTTATCTGAGCTCAGCCTTAGGAATCACAACGTAGCAGTGAAGTAATTAAAACTGTTCTCACACATCACACCATATTTTCTTTAGAACTTTTAATTACATTAGTATAGCTATATTATACGGTATTATAATTAATTGTGTTTACAGATGAGTCCAACTCGCTTTTTGTTAGCTCTGAATCTCCACTTTATTCATGGATCCTAATTATGAATCCAGATCTTTTAAAACATGATATGCATCGAATTCTAACTTTACATATTATTATTATTTTGTTTTTAAATTAAGATTTGTTGCCATTAATTTTGTAATTTCTATGTAAAATAACAATTCAAGCTTAATCATTTTGTGATAATTTGAATTCAAATTCAGTTTACTTAATGTTTTGGGGTTGCTAGGTTTCTACTATAACTATATTGTACTAATTCTTTAATAAGAGTCAAGATACCCCTAGAGATCTAAATTTAATTTAATTTAATACGATTTAATTATTTTAGCCTAATTTAATTTTGATCTTGAATCAAGATTTCTAAAAATAATCAAATCTCTAATGTCATTAATGGGCAGTTTCAGTGCCAAAGTTCCATTATTAATATATATTTGTACTAGTGGACCCGACAGACGTTGTCCTGCCCGAACGTTTGCTTTTCGTTTGGGTGGCATAATTTATTTCTATAATAAAACAAATACTATGTGATCATCCCAATTACAAATTCACAATGAACTCCAATTAGTGAGTAACACAAATATTACAAATTCAGTGTTTGTCAAGACAACATACAAAATAAAACATCTTATCATTTTTAGCATTTCGCCCACAACTCCACAAATATCAGCTGTATCGAAAAACAAACATAACTATGAATTATTCTCAGAAGTTCAATTATTCATGAACTTTTCAGAAGGTTTTAACGGTCAACTATTGCTGAACTTATTGATTTTTTAACGGTCAGTTATTAATATTATATTCATTATTATAAATATTGGGAGGTGATTGGGAGGGTGAAATTTTGAGGTTACATGTTCTGATTTGCAAAAAATCTTAAAAAAATCCTCCCCCCCCAAAAAAAAAATTCCCTTCAAAATAAAATTCCTAGAACCCGATTGCAGCGCCACCTGCCGGGTCCAATTGTGAATCTAAACCATCCACGGACCCACTCAAACACACACAAAAAATTTCATCAAAATCGGTCCAGCCGTTTAGGAGGAGTTCAGTGACATACACACGTACAGAAGAATTATATATATTAAGATAGCTTGGGGTTTTTTTAGTAAAATAAGGAAAAATGACTACCGCGCAAAATTGTTAGTAATAACGATCCTTGTGTTACTACCCCCCTCTGCCTCCATTGATCATCTATCAGTATGGTGACGGGGAGATGGTAACATACAAAGACAAATTGAAGCTGACAATATTTATTGGATCGTATTATCACTTATATAACAGGGCTATAGCTCATACTTGGTTTAAGGGTGGTATCTGACAGCTAAGAAAAGATATCATTTATCAATTTGCCAAACCATATGATCTGCAAGACCATATGTTGTTTTGCTGTCACTTTTTGATGTCAAAACTTTCACAACAAACTATTTGTTTTAAATTATTTTTTCTTTTGACAGTTTTCACATAGTTGAAACATGAACTTAATGAAAATAACCGTTTGTATGTTTCTTTTTTATGTGGTCCGCTTAAAAATCCTTTTTAAACAAGAGCTTCTAGAATTCTACGTTCACTTCGTAAATTAAATTTGTGAACCAGCCAAAATAAGGGAGGTTAATGACGTCATACAGAATGACATTGGTTGTGTTCATAATCTGTATACCAAATAAAAACGTTTTATTTTGAAACTAATATTGTATATGGCTCTTTCTAATATACATAAATAATATGACCCAATCACACTAACTTTCTCATATTGTGTATTATATTTTCCAAAAAAAAAAGTTCAAAAAGAGATTTTCAATAAATTACGCTAAGGTAAGTTTTTCTAATAAAAACAAACACATTAAAATGTAAACAACACAATAGAAACCCATGAGTTATAAACTTTAATCCAAATTGATCAACTATTTTTTATAAATTTAAAATTTTCAAAAATTACTTATTTTAACTAACTTAAAATAATTTTGTAATTTGTAAAAACAAAAATGTTTTCTTCTTTATTATGAAAAACTATCCAAGAACCTATTTTTAACTTTATATTTAAGATCAATTTCGGAATATGTCATATTTTCTATAATTTGTCGTAAGTAAATTACCATTAAATTAATTTATTTTATTAAAATAAAGATGCTTTATTCATTATCGTGTAAAACAGTCCTCCGATACCAATATTGTACAAAATCAGTAAAATATTTTCAAAAATAATCAAAATAAGCACAATTTAATCTTTAGTAAACTACTTTAAAAATATTTGTTTTCCTTTAAAAAATCTATATATATACATATAAAATTATTTACTATAAAATAACTTAACAGATACCCATTTTTAACCAAATTGATATAGCCATATGTTCTAAATAGTCAAATTTAAAAAAAAAAGTCATCAATAAACTACACTTAAACGAATTTAACATAAAAAAACAAGTATACAGTTTTGTTTGTCATATAAAACCTCCCCTGAAATGAAGTTTAAACGAGGTTTTTAAAGCCGTTTTCAATTTATTTATTTTACTTTCGAAAATTATTCATCAGTAAACTTCAATTTAACGAATTTTTACCCAAAAAAAGCATACGGTGTTATTTGGGAGATCATTCATTCCTTATACATCAATTTTAAAGAAATTGGTTAAGTCATTTAAAAAAAAGTTTTTAAAATCAATCATCAGTAAACCACCCTTAAACAATTTGTAACCCAAAAATCAGTATACAATAATATTTTTCATGACAAACACTCCCATTATATCCATTTGTAACCAAATCATAAGAGTAATTTAAAAAAATACCTTATATTTTTAAAACATCCGTCTTTTGTAAGCCACTAATAAAATAATTTTTACTCAAAAAACCACAATAGTGTACAATTTTCCATGACAAATACTCCCAAGATAACTATTTGGAACCAAATCGTTAAGGCCATTATAAAAATATTTGAAGTCTTTTAAAAATCAGTAATCATTAAACTACCCTTAATTTGAAAGTTTGGGCCAATATAAAAAAAGTCCAGAGGTATATTTATTATTTTCATATGGTCCATTTCTAAAATTATAATTTAAGTCAAATTAAAAATCTAACATTGAGACAATTTTTAGATTGATTTCGAACCTAAGATATTTAAAAATTAGCATTAGTTACTATTTAGTTATATAATTATGTTGGTTAACCAGTTTAAAATCGTGTTGATCAAAATTGATAAATATTTTACCAAACATTTATATTTAAAAACATATATTATTTTATATTGTCTACTAGAAATATTATTTTAATCATCTTACTTTTCATTTTAAAGTATCAACATAAACTTTTATAAGCATTAATTATCTTTTTAGCACTGCGTTCTACTACCCTTTCGTGCTATACGCTTACGTACTAATTACGCTAATTGTTTTAGGAATTAGGAAGGTTATAATTTTAGAACGTGTACCCACATTTGCGTGCTGGGAGAGAGGAAAATAATTTTGGAAAAACCACTCTTAGTATACAAGACCGAGATTCGAACCTCGGATCTCCCCATCATTAGCAGTCCAGTCCACTGCGAGAGTAGCGCGTTAGACCACGCGGCCACCGAAGCGGGTCATTAAAAATTGAATTGAAATAAATTTCATAATTACATTACTTCTAGCAAGAGCTTATACAATGCGGATGCGCAACTACGCATAGAGGAATGGAATTGGAACAGAAGATGTGATTAAGCGTGATTATTATAAGTACTAATAAGTTAAATGAAATAATATGGTTCTGACGTTTTCTTATAGGGTAGGTCTAAATAAAGCTACGGAGGTATATTAAGGGAAATTATTAACTCATTAAAAGTTCAATTTTATAATTTTTTTTGTAATTGTTAGTGTATTTTTAATGTATTTAAAACATTAGTGTTGAAACTATTATAATTATTTTTTCTATTAGGCTTATATCTTTATTTGAGTGATGTTATTATTTTTTTAAATTATATTCTTAAAAATTGTTATTTAAAATTTTAAAACTAATATTTAATTTTTTTATACTTTTTTTTCAAAAGTATTCAGTATTTATAAATATGGTTGTCATTCTTATTTTAGAAACATGTGATTTTTCTTATATTTATAAAATCTCACAATTTAAAGATGTATTTATATTTTATGTTTGTTTTTATTGGTGACGTTAGAAAAAGCTATTTTGCATCTAAATAAACAATTGTATATTCTTAACATTTTAAAATTATAATTTATACTCGAGTCAAATTCAGGAAATCTAACCTATACTTTCTAAATAAGAAGCTAAGGCAGTAAATGATTTACAAGAGCATGGAAGATACAAAGTGTTTAGTTAGAATAATTATTATTAAAGCGTGTTGTGTTTAATATATAGTTAATTAAGCATTGCAAATGGTGGTACAATGGTACTAATATGTTATGATAAATGCAATTCTTATTTTTATTTCGAGTATATAACGTGCATTTTTAAATGCGTATCTTTGTTCCGAACACGACATACGAACTAATTTAAAAGTAGGACATTAAAAAACATTACAACCCACTCAATCTTATACGCGGACGGCTACTAAATTAAATGGTGATCTAAAGGGCGGGGTCTCAGGATTGATACGTCGAACGTAAACAATCCTTGTGTACTCCTTGTCCTGACACCCTTTCCAGGCATGTCACGTGACCTCCAAAAGGGCCTAGCATTAGAATATCTGCTACAGTAGCCCCATGGATTCTTTGGTGCTGACTGACAGCTCACAGCTGACTTCTGACAGTCAACATTTAGGTATATACCTAAATTTTGACTGTCAGAAGTGACAGCTGCTAAACACATGTTTTTGCAGATTATATGGTTCGGCGTAGGGATACATAATTTGGTTTAGTAGCTTTTCAGAGCTGTCAGTCAGCACCAAAGAAGCCATGGGGCTATTGTAGTTTAGAGGGTTACCTCTAAATGTGCCACTTAGTTGGTTTTTATGTATGCACAGTAGGCCTACTTGCTTTGACAGATTAAATACTTCCTAATTTGCATTTTTTAATGTCCAATATGGGTGACTTTGAACATATTGTTCCAAACTATAAACGATACATAAAAGAGTATGTAGGATTATGTCGTACAATTATTTTGTAAGGAATCGCTAACAATATAATTATATGTATTATTACATGTACAGTTCATATTTCAGGCATAATTACTACTAATAAAATAAACCAACGTCTTTTAATCTAGAAAAATACAATTAAAAAAAAGGAATAATTTAAATATATTTGTAATGCTCCGCAGTCTTTTAAAATCACTTGCTAACTTTAATCATATGGATCCGATTGTTCAAATACATCAATTTCTCGTGTCCCCCTGATTGAAAGCAGCTTCCTGTCCAATTGAAGGGCTGAGGACCTCCAGTTTGAGAATCGCTGCTCTTTACAAGTCCCAGACAAGGCTGAATTTGCTATTCATTCAGTTTGTACTCACTGATGAGTCCCAGGGCCATGATCCCAAGGCTTTCATCCCTTATTGGAATTCTCTACGGCACAGAACAGAAGGCATTGTATTGATTTAGGAATTCTATTACCATCGTAGTAGGCCAGGCTACATCCTGCATTATCTCCTGTCGTGGCTGTGTGTTTCTCTTCGTTAGCTTGGATTGTAGCCTACAGTCCGTTACTTTAGAGTGCAATATCACATGTTCATGTCTCATGCAGTAGCATTTTTTATCACTTCAGGTTATATATATATTACCACTGCGTCTAACTGCCCATTCGGGTTATACGTTTATGTACTAATTACACTAACGGTTTTAGGGATTAGGAAGGATTTAATTAAGAGAAAGAGACCCTAAATTTGCGTGGAAGGAGAGTGGAAAACAATTTAGGAAAAACCACCCTCAGTGCACTCGACTGGGATCAAACCCTGATCTCCCCGTCTTCGGCAGTCTAGTCTAACACGAGAGTAGCGCGTTAGACCACGCGGCCACCGAAGTGGCTATATACACGTATATAGTATATAAGATAATTATTATAATGGAGCAGGGATGAGGAATTAATAATTCAATAGCTAATTTACTCGCATTTGCGGGAAACGAGAGTAGGAAATTATTTAGGAAAAAAACAATTTCAGTATATCCGACTGGGATTCAAAACTTGGACTCCTCGTCATCATCAGACCAATTTAATACGAGAGGGACGATGCCTTCGATCATTCGGGCACCAAAGCAGGCTGTCAAATGTTAACTCTCTAGAAATTACATTATTATTATTAGCACCGCGTCTTACTACCCGTTCGGGTTATACGCACTTACGCTGATGTGTAATGGTAGGGTGTCTGTGAGAAGAAATGGAGGACCTACAGTTTAACGTGGAATCCGAACCACGGTGGAGGCCTGGCATTCCACACATTCACAAGCTGTGATTAATACACGTCTTGTCAGAGGTGAAGGAAGGGTTTGGCAATCAGATAAATCTGTGCCGGGATCGATGATTGAATCCTGGACCCTCAGCACAGAAGTCTGACACCTTACCCTTAGACCACCAGGTCACCGACTACAGTCTGTTACTTATGTTGGTTGACTTTTGTCTCGTAATATATTGGGGATAACTCCACACATTCTTGTGTAGTTTTCCTGCCTAATGCAGTCCAATAGAAACTGGTTTTTACCCACAATATAACGGTGAGTGTAAAATAGGATGTACAAAAATATAAAAGTATAACATATATTGTTTATAAAGTGATAAGAAATTTAAATTGCGTATCGAATAGAAAATCAATCACCAAAATATTGCCAATTTATGTGGACGTTAATTAAATTAGATTTATTGGCAATTTATTAACTAAGACTTCGTTTTTCGGTTGTTGGAAGTTTGAGGAATAAGGGAAATGAGATTCGGATTCTGTTTACCGAGTTTGCCAGTTTCGAACAATATTATTCTGTAATATTGCACCGTTTGCTTAGCTTACCAATTCAATACTAGCTCTATTTATTCACAATTAATAATATTCTATGGGAGTATGATTGGAAATACGCATGGGAATGCTTTATACGTCCAACAAAACAGCGTATCAAGAATACAAATAATATTCGGATCTACTAATAACATCAATACGTAAATATCATTTCGAATATTGTAATTAAGTTTGACGTGTGGTTCCTAATTTATTTGAATAAATTATTATACCAGCACACGGATTGTAAACTAACTTAATTCTAGAACATACACAACACGCAGTCCCCTAACCAATAAATCATCACTGTGAAAGGGAAAATCCCAATCTCACAAATTATATATCTCTCAGTCGTGACATGAGTCAAACCTGGGACCCCTTACTTTATTAATAATACGTGATATTTACGAAGATAAGGGATCGGATTAATCTATTTTAAACCATTAAATAAATTTATTTGTTTTTAAATAAATAGAAATTTAAAAAATTACTTTACGAGCCCAGTTTGGGGTATATAGTGAAGAGTTGAGGTGTCATGTTAGGTACAACTCCCTCCGGAGGTTAGATCTCTAGTTGAGGTTTCACGTTAGGTACAACTACCTCCGGAGGTTAGATCTCCAGTTGAGGTGTCATGTTAGGTACAGCTCCCTCCGGAGGTTAGATCTCTAGTTGAGGTTTCACGTTAGGTACAACTACCTCCGGAGGTTAGATCTCCAGTTGAGATGTCACGTTAGGTACAACTCCCCTCGGAGGTTAGATCTCCAGTTGAGATGAATATTGTCTTCATTTGTCGTCACACCTGCAAGGTACGGATAGCTGGAGTTTAAAATATGTGTAGTTATAAACGCCAATGGCCTTGATAAGGAGGCAAATAGACAAGAGGGTAGGAGGAGATGGGTGTTCGTAGATATCTAAAAAATAAAATCCTCCCCGACAATATATTTTAATACATATTTTCAAGACATTATATTGAAAATGATTTAGGTGGTAAATAATCATAATATTATATGTCAGAAAATGGTAATATATGCTACGTTCAACGTAGGCGGTTATATAATTCAGACAATCACCCAAAGGTATTGTGCGCTAGTTTCAGCCGGCCATTTCTGTTATCTGTGAAGTCAATAATCACAAATAATTCACACGTTCGTTTAGAAAGACACCAATCAACGTTTAAATATCACATTGGTAAAGGTCATCGTAGGAATGCACGTGTTAGTTAAAATAAAACAACAAATCAACGGTTAATACTATCATATTAGTAAAGATTGAAATGCACCTTTTCGTCTAGAAAACCGACAATTAACGTTTTAATATCAAACTGGTGAAGGTCGTCGTTTAAATGTAGTTGCTCTTTTAGAAATCTCCAATTAACATTTTAATACCACATTGTTAGGGGTCATCTGGCCCCATGAAGTTAAATCCTAGAGAATTGTCTGACTCATTCTCATGTTTAAGAATAGAAATAATAATCATTTTTAAGGGTAAAAACTAGACACAAGGAGTCAGTAGCTTCTTGTACACATTGGAAATCAAACCGACTCATAACTTTAGTTTGTTTTCCAGATAGAGGTTTTTTCAAATTACATTCTGGCCAAATTCCTCCTTAATTAGCATACTAATCCCTTTTCCGCTTGGATTACGCTAATAATAACCTTTTGGGAAGCTCCCACAGCGGTCGAGAGAGCAAAGGCGTCAGTCAGGCTTAAGAGCAGAGCTTAAGGGTCCCGTTTTACCCGTATGAGCACAAACATAATCTGGTAACACTATTTCCAGTGAAGGGTTTGACATGCACGCTGTTAACACATATTTCTGTTAGTATAGTTAATTTAAGTAACAAAGTGGTTGCCATATAATTTGTATACTATATACTTTGGGTTTTTATCACAGGATGAATATATTGTTAAATAAACTTACTTTACATCCATTACTGTTTCCAGCCTGTGGCCTGGGTCAGTATTTTATTCAAGTCGTATATTTTCCCACTACCGGCTTGCTAGGCCTGTCGTAGCTTCATATGCCTTATAATCTAACTTAAGACTAGGAAAGACACAACATCCAGTCCCCTGCCGTTAATTCATCACCAATTATATATTTTTCAACCACGTGGGGAATTGAACTCGATACTCTTAGCTCAGTAGGCAGACATTTTACCGACTGAGCTAATGTGTCGAATTGTTGAATAAACAACTTTAAAAAAATCATAAGTACAGTTCGTGAGGTTAATTAGTAAACTAACCTGCATCTGTGGCTGCATGGTCTAAGGTGCTACTCTCATAATAAACTATACTACCCAGAAGAGCGTGGTTTGATCCCAGTCGGGTACACGGAGGTTTGTTTCCCTAAGTGGTTTCCCACTCTATCTCTCTCCACGTAAATGTGGTTACACTTCCTTTTAAATTCAATCTTATTCATTTCTAGCCCATTTGCATGATTAGTACATAAGATTATAACCCAAACGGGTAGTAAGACACGGTGCAAAGAAAATGTGTATATAACCAAAGCTTCCAAGTCTCAGGGGCCAATGGACAAACTTTATTTAACTATCTAAAAGTATAGACGTAATAAATTTAAGATTTTTAGTTAAATAATTTAGTGTTAAAGCCGACTGTATTACATATTATATACGCGTGACCGTGGACACGTGGACTAGGATCCGTACATACAGGGTGTGCCATAACATGTGAGACTCACTTCATGGCCTGGATTCACTAACGGGAGCAAATAGTTGCGCAGATGTGGCAGGATATATTTAGATTAGGACATTTTTAGGTAGTGGTTCTTGTCAGTGCCGCCTGTCAATACCGCCCTTTTTGTTTTTTTTTACTCTCTTTGCCAACGCAGCTATGTAGTTCTTAGGGAATCTTTAGGTAGTGGTTCCTTGTTAATGCCGCCCTTAGGAAGTGTGTGTGTGTGATTACAAAAGTCAGACCTCAGAACAAATCAGTACTCAATTGTTAGTGTAGTTTTGTGGACGTTTATAAATTTAATTGCATATATATTGTTAATGCAATGTAATGCTAACTTAAGACATGGTTAAATGTAAAAGAAGGCTTATGTTTTAATTTTTCCATGTAAATAAATACAACAACACTAATCATATATTAGGTTAGGTTAGGTTAGGTTAGGTGTCAAATATTCAGGTATGCCACTGCTTACACCAGTATTAAATATAGGCCCATCTAAATATTGGAAAGCTTTTGACATAATAATATGCTTATTAATTGTCTTTCTTTTTTCCTTTCTAAGAGAGGATTATAAAAATACTGGTGTTGATGCGGTGAAGGCTTTGGTAAATAAAAATCGGTCAAGGTTACTTTCACTGTCACTTAAAAAATTGCAACTCTCTTTGGGGAGATCTTTTACAGTTTGTCCTGCTCTTTACTGCTAGTTTTTAAGGATCGTAAAAACTAAAACACAATATATATTTTAGCCTTACTTTAGAAAGTGAGACCAAGAGAATATCCAGCACGTCCTCCACTAAAACTCATAAATCATCATAAAGTTAGCCTGAAATATGTTATGCTTCACACATTATTGGAGTATAAATATGACTATAGCTCGGAAACAAGGTCAAACGAGACACACACACACATATATATATATTAACTTTTCTCAGTGTTTTAGTGTGTCCTTTCCATCACAGGAATGGGTCCCCCATTTAAGGTGCATCATGTATACAATAGTCGAGATTTGAAGGTCAACCAATCCCTCATTCGACCTCTACTGCTGATTCCCGAGACTAGACTTTAAATACGGTTCTAAATATAAGGCTCATATGTTCTGGTTTCCAGGTGTTTAGGAGGTCAAAGTTTTTGTTCAAGTTGAGGATAATTTTTCATAAATACTTTAACTTTTACACCCCTATCTCATTTATGTAATTAAATATATATTGCTCTAATATAAAGACTAGTAAGGAGTGTAGCAGGAAGTAATATATAAATGGAAGCTTCAGAATTGCAATTCCTAAAAGAATTACTGTAATATGAGGGTATTTCACTCCCTTACACAAAATAAATCGTTTTGTAACCGAAGGTCAAGTTCCATCCATCTCTTCCCTTCCTCCGATCCAATCTATTACTGAGTGACGGTGTGACGTAGACAAGTTGGTCCTGGAACTATTCCTCCAGGGATTTGTACCAGGCAGTGATATCCATCTACTCTTCTTGCGCTCCACGTCTGATTATCCGCAAATTCTCGCTAAAAGAATATGGACGAAGAAGGTAGAGTTTAAAGGAAATATACCCGCGTATACGTGGAAATAAATCATTTAGAAAGAAAAAAACACCTTCAGGGTGAACCTGTCTGGGAATAGAACCCTGGCCTCCCCGTCACAATGAATTCATTTCGTTGCTAGTGTGATGCCTTATACCAATGGCTACCGAACTTCTTCAGGCCATCACCCCCTTGCTACCATAAACTCATCCTCAATACGCCTTACCCTATAAAGATCATTACTTAGAATAACAGTTGGATACGACCCACTAAGAAGGATAATAGCTCTATAAAATTAATAACATTGGCATTAAATACGTCCTATTTATTTAAAATTATATGAAACCTTTATTTTAATTAATTGGATCTTATCGAGTGATACGAGCTTTTAAAGATATGATAGTTATTTATCAAGTCTCCTAGAGATATCACTTTTAGTAATTACTTCCCTATTCATTTCATTCTTATTTCAAATGAACGAAGTGACACCAGTTTTCCATTTCTGGTTTAAAGTCATTTAGCAGGAGTCCAAGATCACCCCCTCCAGTCCACCCTGACACCCTCTTGCTTTTGGTTCCCCTTGCATCCTAGTTCCCCCTTGGCCCCCTTTGGCTATTAGTGACCCCTTCAACTCATTGCCTCTTGGTTCCCTATGGAACTCCTTGCCACCCCCTTACCTCTTTGTTTACCCTGACACCCGCTAACCCTTTGCCTCTTAGCGGCCACTACCCCCTCCTTAACTCTTAGTACCTTTTAGTTTGACAAACATAATCTAAGTTTGTGTCCGAAAACACCACACACACTCAAAGACAACGAACAGTATTTGTCAGACAATGGTCTGAGCGTACACCAAGTATCCACCAATATGGCTATTTTTCTCGTTGACTACTTTGCTTACAACGTTATATCACTTATGTAATATAGCTATAATTATAATGAGCAAATTATTTCTATTTATATCTATCTTCGAAGATTATATGTGATAATACAAATCTATTCATTCATCCATTCAATTATTCATCCAACCACTTTATCATCAGTTTTTAGTAAACCTTTTGAATAAATGTTTTAAAAAGTTTAAATCTTTGTGTTTGCAATATACTGCATTATAAAAAATAGAACTTGACTGATATTTACAACCACCTTGACTTAAAAATAATTCAAACGGGGAGTCAAATTGGAGTCTTTAGTATCCAGCTCTTCAATATTCCACCTCTCAGATGGTCTTTAATTTGGTAAGTATAACGCGTTCAGCCTTTCTCCACTGGTTATGATGAAATTTGTCTACAGAATATGGTGGTTTGGGATATATCTGTTTGGTTCTTATCTTCAGCAGTTTCCGGGATATATTACTGGGCTCATTGTACCTGAGACAGAAACTTACTTGGGCATGACATACCGTAAAAGGCAACTTTATATGCCATGTTTATAGTCTTATCGTCAATGTAAGAACTTTTTATCACAGTTTAAAACGCTACACGCTCTACTCTACAAGTTTTCAAACGCAAATAAACTTATTCCGCATCTGTAATTTTTTCGAAAGCTTTTGTCAATTTGGTCAATTTCATCGCATTTTACTACCAGTTTAGGTTGGATGCATATGTACTAATTAAGTTCATGTGTTAGGGGTGAGGAAACATGAACTTAGGGGAAGTGTAACAGCAATTGCGTGAGGGGGGAGATGGAAAACAGTAAGGAAAACCCACCCACAGTACACTTGATGACGATCTCCCTGTCATCGGTAGTCCAGTCTATTGCAAGAGGGAAACCTTAGACCATGCTAACACCGATGTCCACATGGTCTAAGGCGTCGCTCTCGTGTTAGACTAGATTTCTGATGACAGGAAGATCGGGGTTTGAATACCAGTCAAATTTATTAAGTGAGCTATTTTCCAAAATGGTTTTCCACTCTCCCTCCATGTAAATGTGGCAACACTTTTCCTATAATTTGACCTTCCTCATCCTTATCGTGATTAATACATACGCGTAAAACCTGAGCAGGTAGTAAGATGTGGTGTTAAAAAAAACCACCGAAGTGGGTTATCTGCAATAAATTTTTTTTCTACAACCACGTTTTATTACCTGTTCAGGCTATACGCATACATGATAATTAATCTAATTAGGGTAGCGATGAGAAAGGAAGCATTTTAAAAGTAATACATCCGCATTGGTGTGGAAATAGAGTGATAAACCATTTAGGAAAAACCACCCTCAGTAGACCCGACTGAGATTCGAACCTCAATCTCCCCATCATCAGTAGGCCAGACTAATACAATAGTGACGCCATAGACCATTCAACCCCTGAAGTGGGTAAGAATCAACTAATCTAATACGAGAGTAATAAGGAGGGTAAAAATATTAAAGGAAATACATTCACATCTACGTTGGAGGGAGAGTAAGATACTCTTAAGGAAGAACATTCTCAGCGCTCCCGGTAGGGATTCGAACCTCAATCTCTCCATCAAAAATTTTTTTAGACAAGATGATCTTGACACGTTAATCAAAGTTCAAAACCAATTTAGGTCTATGTCAATTCTGAAATTTCTACACTAAATAGTTATCTTATCTTATCTTAATATATATAAAATTCTTCTGTACGTGTGTATGTCACTGAACTCCTCCTAAACGGCTGGACCGATTTTGATGAAATTTTTTGTGTGTGTTTGAGTGGGTCCGTGGATGGTTTAGATTCACAATTGGACCCGGTAGGTAGCGCTACAATTGGGTTCTAGGAATTTTTTTATTTTTTAGGGATTTTTTTTTTGGGGGGGGGGATTTTTTTAGATTTTTTGCATATCAGAACATGTAACCTCATAATTTCATCCCCCCACCACCACCACCCAATATTTATAATAATGAATATAATATTAATAATTAATTATAATTAATATTTGTGTAACTCACTAATTGGAGTTCATTGTGAATTTGTAATTGTGATGATCACATAGTATTTGTTTTATTATCGAAATCAATTATGCCACCCAAACGAAAAGCCAACGTTCGGGCAGGAAAAAGTCTGTAAATATAATATGAATACATTTTGTAATTAAGGAGAGGATACTATTTTATCTGATACTGGAAGTGGAACTAATATATAATTATTTATTGATTCAGATTAAAGGGTGTGAGGTAAGTATTTAAACAATTTTTAATAAATGAGATATCAGATTGAAGGGAGATAAGAGTTGGAGTAACGGAGATATATTTACCACTAATTAATATCTCAGTTTGGAAGACGCTATAAATAAAAGGGATGTAGAGGCATTTAAGTATGAAGAACATCCAAGATTAAAGGGTGTTTAATGGGACATAGCAAAGAAACATTTAACGACAAAGCAGAAGATGAAAGTATAGCATAAAGAGGGATAGTGAGAACGGAAGGGATATAGAGACACTGAGTGATGAAGAATGAGGATCCAAGATGGAAGAGTTGTGGAAGTGGACGAAATGGAGAGACTTTGAGAGATGGGAAGGATCAGTCTGAAGTATTCTGGAAGTGAAAAGGGGTAGATAGATATACATAGAGGGATGGAGATAATGCAAGAGTGTAGGATGCTGAAAGTTTAAAAGGTAGACATAAAGAGATGTAGATACTTGGTCGAGCAGTTTGTTTGAAGTCTGGTGGTACCCGTACCCCCCATAACGCAGATGTGAGGGGTCTTTACGTCCTTAGGGATTTCCTGACGAGAAATATTTATCAGTCTCCCTTTCCCTTTTTCACAATCTTAAAGAGGTTTCTCTCCAGTTTTTTGTATCTAAATTTTGAATGTAGAGGAACTTCTCACGCCATCTTTTTCTTTGCCATCCTTCTTTTTTATATAGTCACTGTCTTGTCTATCTCTTATTCAATTGCTCTCACTTAGTTTCTTTCGCACGTGTTTTCATCGCGTATCTCTATCTCTGTCTGATTATTTCTCTCACTGTCTCAGTATATTTCTTCGAACGTTTATTTTTTGTTTTCTACTCAACTGTGTCAATGGCTTTCCTAATTCAGATTTTTGGTTGTATTGATCTTTTAAATTTTCAAGTTTCTTTGCATTTATTTTCCACTACAATCTTTTTATTGTATTTAACTTTTTTATATTTATCTGTTCATCCTTTTTCTAAGTCATGTATGCAGTAGACATTTTCTTTACAATATATACATATTATATATATATTTTTTTATATATATTATTCTCTGGTGGGATAATCAGAGAGAAAGCCTCCATTAGCTGTCAGCTGTGAAAGCGGGCTGACCGATCGATGAAGACGCCGGGTGAACGCCTGTAAAACGTCACAAAACTAAAATTACAAAATATTGGATTCGCTATTTAAACTGACATTTTATATAAACATGGTAGTCCCTTTTTTATTCAATTGATTGATTATCCTCTAATTTTGAGGTAGAAATGCCAAGAGATTCAATTTAAATCAATATTGTTTAATTTTAGTACTAACAGTTTGAACCAGTTATCCGCACGGGTTGGACGCATCATACTATGAGTATATCAAATTAGGACTTTCAAAATCCAGCTTCCATTATTTTTATAGCTCTTCCATGTACGGTTCTGAGCTAATTATTATTCACAAGTCAATCATGCCAATTAATACTTTTAAAATAATTTCTTTTAGCACCACGTCTTTTTACTCGTTCGGGTATACGCTTATGTACTAATTACATTAATGGATTAGGGATTATAAAGCTTGAATTTAAAGGAAGTGTACCCGCATTTTCTTGGATGGAGAGTGGAAAACCAATTAGAGAAAGCCAGACTCAGTACACCCAACTAGGATTGAACCCTGATATCCCCATCTGTAGTCTAGTTTATTGTGAGAGTAGCGCGGCCACCGAAGCTGGAGAAATAAATTACTATCTAATCCCCAAATTGAGTGCACAAATGAGTGCATTCCACTGACAACGCAATCTTTAAATAAGCAAAATCATAAAATAAGTGAAACAATGTAATATCCATTGTCACGGAAACATTTTGGAATAAAAGCATCACTTTTCACCAAAGAGCATAAATTAAATAGTAACTTATCCTTCAATTTTTAGCTACTGTGTGTATTCTCATTACTAATGGATTAACTTTAAGCTAGATAAGCTTAATTTTTTATTTTTGCTTATTTTTAGACATTTTTCGTCTGCCTCTATCGTTTTAAAGTTTTCCACCATATCGAGATTTTTTTTTCTAATAGGTTTAAGGATTTTTAGAAGCCCCCATCCTTTCCATTTCCTAGCACCTGATTTTTAAATTCCAAACTTTCTAACATTAATGGTCTTGTGGAGTATTCCTCTTACCAACTGGGCGAATTTAAATTTTCTTCCTTGCCAAAAAGTAAATTTTTGGTAATTACTTTGGAAAAATGTCAAGTTACTCCACCTCCCCATTTATCAATTTTAAATTGTATGACTTATTTGGGTATCTTGTATGTTTTTTACGTACCTGCTAAATTTCAACTTCTAATCACACTGAAAATGATTTGATTTATTCATTGTATAAATTTTAAGCTCTTTCATTTACTGGACCTCAATTTTGGAATTACATTTGTTCGGACGTCATTCGGCTATCCGGGAAAATCTATTTACATGCCGAGCTATAATTTTATACCCTCCCCCATAAAGTTTTCCTTCATTTTGAAATTTAAGAATCCTCAGAATTTTATTTTGTTTGAGGTTCTTCTTTTACCCACCTGGTTTATTTTAATCATCTGAGACTGTGAGTAGAAGTTTATTCTTTTAATTTTTGAAACTTTTAAACCCCCCCTTTCATCAATACCCCTTTAGAAATAGCTAATATTTAACATGTATTAATTTGTTATTTAAAGCTATCTCTCTACATTCCTGACCAATTTAAACTATCTACTTCACCTACAAATACAATATTTTACTTGTATACACTTCCCCCTTCTTTGCTTTTTCCTGAAGTCCCTTTTTGAAATTAAAAATGTTCAGACGTTCATCGTTATTTGTAATGAGCAATATATCAGCTATCTGAATTTTGTTTTTATGTCGCATATAAAAGTAGTTTTTTCTATTACTTTTGGAAATGGGAAATCCTTTGCCCACACCCCTATTTGTCTAACTACAATTTGTAAATTTCGATTTTTAAGACTTATTTGGTTATCTCAAGTTGTCCTACTGCCAAATTTAGATTTTCTACCACACCTAATATATTAATTTTTTCCTTATACTCCTCACCTCTCCAAATTCCCTGGGTCCCATTTGAAAATTAAAAATTTTCATACATTTTTTAAATATTTGGGGTGGTCGCTTTAGCTTCCTGCAAAAATTTGATTTTCTATCATAAGCAGTTATTTATATTAGTTTTTAAATAATTTAGCCCCCCTTCCCACTTTGCTCTAACTCACTTTTTAAAAATTTTCCATTTCTCGATTTATTTGGTTAGTTGGAGCTGTCGCTCCTCTACTTGTATGCCAAATTTTAATTTCCTATCTCATCTAAAACGTGGTATTTTTATACGTACAGTATATTCACGTAATTACAATGATTTGCAAATGTGTTTTGACATTCATCCAAAATAATACGGAAAACAATTTGAAAACAATTTTTTTCTTTTTATATACCCATTTGATAAAATAAAGTTGTTATCAGCGTCCAACCCAAACGGGTAGTATGACGTGGCGCTAAAAAGAGTTATTATTGGTATGAGGCTGGACGATTTTATAAAACAATTGGTTTCCCCTCTTACGCTCCTTGCCAATGTGAGTACAATCACTTCATATGAATTATACTTTCTTAATGACTAAACCATAAGTATAAATATGCAGATATCTCGGTCAGGCAGTAAAAAGCAAATATCGGTAAATTAAACAAAGTAGATAAATATTAATAACATATTGTATATTAATTTGGCTAGTTTAGTAATGTTTGAAATACTGTTTAATCATAACTACGGCACTTCCGTAAATTTGGGCTACGGGACCATAGTTTGAGAAAGTAATTTTTTTTTCACAGATGAGGCCTAGGTACTATCAATACTGTCATATAATCGGACGAGAAATGCGACCCCTTCTGGCAAATATCTACATAGGTCCTATTTGCACGTGGCTCCCAACCATGTCACGTTTGTAATTGTACCATCCTAACAGCGACGAAAATGGGCCCATTACGGTACGAAGACTCCTCTACCCCTACCCATTAATTAGTCATAGAATGAAGTTCTACAAAGGAATGAACAGAAGATGTATATTTCATATATATTTGTTGGTGGCTACTTATTTAAACACTACCATGTTTGTTTAAGTACCACAATGTTTTCTTTGTCGTTATTACGGTGTATATTTTATCTATAATTAAGGATGTCAAAAATAGTAGCCTACTCATTTGCGTTAATACTATTCAGATCGCTATTTATTTCGTTTGTTCTTTATAATAATAGTGCATTCATAATTAATCATTTTACTTGGGATCTTTTTTTTTTTCAATGAGTTTTCAAGTATTTCTAAATGTGAATGATTTGATTATGACTCAGTATTAAATAATGTACTTAATAGTTATTTAGTCATTAATATTACTAATAATTAAATAGCCAAAGCTATTATTTATGCTATTAGTGGGAATTACACCATCTAGATATCATATTCTGAAAATTGAAATATGACACCTGGACACGGGTTCGATTCCCGTGTCCAGTTGACATTTTTCAATTTTCAGAATTAATATTACTATATACGACTTTCATTCAAAATCTGCCATTCAGAGTTAGGTTGCAGGCTAGGAAAAAATAATATATATATATATATTGAAAAATTTAAAATTAAAACAAATGTTGCGGAGTAAAGGATTTGTTTTAACAATGGTTGACCCCAACATAAATAATATAACGTTATGAATTATAGGATCTCAAGTAGAAGTTTTAGCTCACTTAGAATATTAAAAACGGGAATAAAGGCTGCACTTGAAATGGGAATAGCTATCCTTTCATAACCTGAACTATAATATCCAAACTATCTTGACGCTAACTTGCCTAACTATAGTAGCCCCATGGCTTCTTTGGTGCTGAATGACAGCTCACAGCTGACGGCTTTGAAAAGCTACCAGACCAAATTATGTATCCCTACGCCGAACCATATGATCTGCAAAAAAAAAAGTGTTTAGCAGCTGTCACTTCTGACAGTCAAAATTTAGGTATATACCTAAATGTTTACTGTAAGAAGTCAGCTGTGAACTGTCAGTCAGCACCAAAGAAGCCATTGGGATACTGTATAATGGTACGTTCTAGTCTATCACTGCTTGTTTGAGGATTCCTTGATACGATGGCAAAAAGTTTGAATCCTTAAGATTTTAATCATATTTTCCTTTTTCCAAGACAGAGTGATGAGAGATGCACTATAGGTTCAAAGTTCTCTAAATATATCATGGCATGAATAAATTAAAAAAAGAAATTTATGTTTGGGTTTTTCCATCTGGAATATCTACATTTAACTTTACGAGTGGGATAGGGAAGGTATAATTTAGAATAAATGTACCCGAGCTTGTGAATTATCGGTACTAAATTTAGGTACGGGGTGAAAAATGTTGCCAATCTCGGTCAAAGCAGTTTGTAAGTTACATTTTTGTTTCAAACCAATATTTATAAAGTACACTTTATATATTTTAAATAAAATATTAATAAACAAATAAATGGAGTTGAATTTTATTGTGTATTATGTTAAAATTAGTTTTAAATAGCTAAAATAATGAATAGTTTGATATTATTTTAGAAAAAATTACATTTTCTCATATATTTTTTCTCACATATATATATATATATATATACATTGATTTAATACCTACATAAAATATCAGTGACGCATCCAAACTTAATTCTAGGACAAAAACTACCTACTTCCAGATAAATAATTTACTACTCACTAATAAATAATCAGTTTCTACTAGGTGTAAAAGGACAACCTAGACACGAAAATCGATACTGTGGCCTTTGGTTTTTGCGCTATAAAGCTCCTGAGCCATCCTGTTCTTCCCATAACCAGGATCAATATCAGCTATTAATTGGTGAGGGTATGGCGGTAAACTGGTTAAAGGTTCGGTTTCTCAAAGCTGTCTACAATCTCAAACAAGATTATTGGTAAGCAACACTTTCACCAGTGCTAAACATAGAGGCCTGCTTGCTTCACCGGGAAGAATTACTCTTAGATACGAAACAAACCAGAATTGATAAGTGGGAAGTTTTGGAAAGGTAATTCCAGAGGTTCTGGGCTTGATTCTCATTCCCATGTTTTCATTTTTCACCAAATTGAACCTGATTTTAGCATCAGGGAAGCAATTAGCAATTGGGAAGTCATCTTAGGTCATATTGTTGAGTAAATAGAGGTTCTACTGACTTGAATGAAAAGTCGAACACACTCAATAATGATTAGAGCTTTTAGTACTAAACTTACATTAGGGTCTTTCATTTTTGCAGAAATTGACCAACTCTTAGTTTTTGACTTTACAAAGGTACGGATTACTCCAGTAAATATCGATACAATCAGAGCCAAATAAAGTCTGGCCTCATAATATAACTGATTGAAACATGCTGTGCGATTTAAAAAAAAAGAACGGTAGTTTGAGGGAAAATACAAATTCCAAAAATAATCACTGGTGGGGACTTTGGGTCAGGTGGAGAGAGGGCAGATAGCTCTTTTTGAACATACTGACCCCTCAACAGGATTGAGAAATAAATATTAACCAGAGATCAAATCATATCTTCTCACACTGGCCTCAAAAGCTGCCATTCTCTGTACTGAACATAAGTTATGCTTCATTCGTTCAGTCTACTCATCAGGTCACCTTGAGGCCATCGACTGGGGTGTGTAAGGAACTTATGGTTAGCGTTCCTGACTCGGTATCCGGAGGCTGAGGCACAAACCAGACTGAACTTTATTAATTTTTATGATATTCATTGTGGATAAAACATCGTGGATCTGAGACCAAGATAAGGTATTCTGTATTAAATCCATTAAAATGGATATGAGGCTGAGATAAGGTATTTTAAATGAGAGACAAAATCATTGATTTTGGACTGAGATTAGGTGTTCTGTAACAGATACATTAAAATGTATTTAATGCTGAGATTAGGTATTCTGGATTAGAGCAAACATTGAGTTGACTGAGATTAGGAATTCTGGATTAAAGCAAACATTGATTTGACTGAGATTAGGAATTCTGGATTAGAGAAAACATTTATTTGACTGAGATTAGTCATTTTGTATCAAAGCTAATATACTGGCTTTAGGACTAAGAATAAGTATTCTGAATCAGAACCAATATCATGGATTTGGGTTTGAGATTAGGTATTATGGATCATAGTTAATATACTGGCTTTGGGACTAAGATTAAGTATTCTGAATCAGAGCCAATATCATGGATTTGGTTCTGAGATTAGGTATTATGGATTATAGCTAATATACTGGCTTTGTGACTAAGATTAAGTATTCTGAATCAGAGCCAATATTATGGATTTGGGTCTGAGATTAGGTATTATGGATCATAGCTAATATACTGGCTTTGTGACTAAGATTAAGTATTCTGAATCAGAGCCAATATCGTGGATTTGGGTCTGAGATTAGGTATTATGGATCATAGCTAATATCATGGATATGGAATTGTGATGAGGTATTCTGGATAGGACCCACGTACTCTAACGATATCGACAACTCTGCTAGATAATACACTTTTTAAAGTTTAATATGTTGGGTAAATGGAATAAATGAATACCGACTTAATTTGTATGCACTGTAATGTGTTGCATCGGCCGACTTAACATGCACTCACAGAGCTTTAGACCTAACCCGTAAACAATTAATTAACCAACTCCCCTTTTCCCATAGCTCTCTCTCTCTCTCCCTCTCTTTCTCCCTCTCTCTCTCTCTCTTTCTCTCCCTCTTTCTCTCCCTCCCTCCAAATCCCCCTCAGGCAACGGACGCAAGGGATGGAGACTAGAGCTGCTCTGGGGGTAGTTGTACTGCATTAACCGACGATGTGTGTTAAAACAGAGGGTAAATTCATCCCTTAGTGACTTAACTCAATTACCTGACAGCAGGTAGTATCCGTGAGAGATACACTTCGTGAAAACAGTTCATCCTCCCTCACCCCTCTCCTCTTCTGGGTCCTGGCGTTGCTAACAAACGCTTCTCTGAGGCTAGTGGTTGATAGGATGAATAAAGTCAGACAGATGCTGGGATTCCTCCGATAGTAGTGTATTTTAATGGTGAGCGTTGTAAACTTTTAATGACATTTTAATTAAAAGAAAACACAAAAGAATTAAGTAGTCAAATATATATTTAAACAATTCTTTCTCTCTCAATGCATAAATCTCTCTCTCTCTCTCTATATATATATATATATATATGAATGCATATATGTATGTATATGAATGTATATAAATACACGTATATATAAATACTATCTCCAGATATGTCTATCTAAGCTGTAAAGCTAAAGCAGTATATCTATGTTAGGGTTGAGTTGTTGAGCCTATCGAATCTTAATATCTTCGAATCCCTAGAGTATAAATTTACTGTGATAGTCAGGTTTGCCTACTGACCAGGCTGTATCCGTCATCTCCGAAGGAAGTGACCGTTTTCCTTTAACTTAATTATAACACCCAATATTCTTAATTGATTCTGTAGTATGAAGAATAGAAGGCGCAACGGTTGGATGGACTGAATTATTTTGACTTTTTTTTTTCGATTTAAACTTATCTGGAACAGTCTGTTACGGCCAAAACTTGATACCCTACAAGAGGAAAGGATGCGTTTATTATACAAACATGCAAATATGTAGGTTTGTTTAATCTGATCATAGTATTTTACACTCACTCTAGTTGGGCACTTGGACAAACTCTTAAATCTCTTTCAGTCTGGTTTGCGGGTGATGGAAAGACCGGGGTTCAAATCTCCGCCGAGTGTACTGAGGTGTTTTTTTTACTAAATGGTTCCCCACTCTCACTCCACGTAAATGCAGAATACACTACCTCTCATTTATACCGTCATCATTTCTACCTCATTACTGTAAATATGTGTATATCCCTGTTGGGTAGTAGGAAGTTGAGACCAACAAAATTAAATCAGCCCTGACCACCTTATGGATATCGTAGTTCTATCGTAGTTCTACAGTACAATACCCGCCTCTGTGGCGTAGTTGGTTAACGCGCCAGTCGTGTTGAGCCAGACCACCAAGGACGGGGAGGGAGATCGAGGTTCGAATCTCGGTCGGGTGAACTGGGGGTGGTTATTCCTAAATGGTTTCCCACTCTCCCTCCACGCAAATGCGGGTTCACTTCCTCTAAATTCAACCTTCCCAATTCCTAATCCATTAGTGTAATTAGTACTTAAGCGTATAACCCGAACGGGTAGTAAGACGTGGTGCTAAATAATAATAATAATAATAATAATAATACAGTACAATATCCACAGTAGAGTGCCTAATACTGTATTGTAATACCACTTTATTCAAATACTATCAGAAGTACCCAGCATTGCTAGAGGTAGCCGCGCTCTTTGCTTCAAACGGACCGAAAAATAAAAACCTCTTCATTTCACTATTCCACCCCAGTTTTTTATAAATTAAAAAAAATCGAATCAAATATTTAAAATCCAAGTTTGGAGGTGAGCATGTTTATACACAGGTGTTACTGATTTTTAAATTCCATCCCTCTTGAGTGCGGTAAATATCGCGATACTCGTGACAGACAAACAAACTAGCTCTTTGTTTTATTAATATAAATACTAAATATTTGCATAGTAAGAGTAGTAAACATTAGCACATGTCCATATTGACACCATTTTTCAAAAGGGAAAGTGACAATATAGTTTCGTTTATATAATCATAAACGTAGGCATATTTTAAAATGGAAAACTATATATTTTGCGTGAACTTGGCTCTCCAAATATTTAAACTAATGTGATAAGAATTACGAGGGGAAGATTTAGGACCGTAAGTAAGAATGAATCTTAGTAGATGTTAAATGAATACTAAGTGTTAGTGGTGTTAATTTAATTGTCAAAACACGTTGTACAGATCTTATTTTCCTCAAGGAATGGCGTCATAGCGTGAGTAAGCGGGTAAGCGTAGTCCCGACAAAAATTTGTGGGTATTCAAGTATAAGTTACTCATAGTCGCCCACATTTTCGGGGAGGAAGAGTGAAGAGCAGTAATTACCAAAAAACACACCTTGATTACAACCGAAAGAGATTAGAGACCTGAACCCCCCCGTCAAAGGCAAACCAGACCAGATGAAGTTGACACCTTAGCCCACATGCCCACTAATTTGGGTGAAAACAAACACTGATTTTAAGGGCCGAATTTAAAACTGCGGAGGCCCAGGCGCTGTAAGCATTTGGAGGCCTAAACACTAAACCATTATTTCTCTTTATAGAATTAACTTTTTAAAGATCAATGTTAAGAATATTATTTAAAATAAAGAATTACTGTCATCACAATAAATTAGATTTATAATTACATTTGTAGCCACTAGATTCGCTGCGATCTAGGGGTATTGTTTATGTTTCGAAAATCACAGTCTAAAACAAGGGTCGGCAACTAGTCGATTACGATCGACCATTTGATATTTTGGCAGTTTTCAGTAGATCGCTTTAGAAAAATACATCGTGATTAAACGTTGACATTTACCTGCTTCGGTGACCTCATGGTCTAAGGCGTCACTATCATGTTGAACTAGACTGCTGATGACAAGGAGATCGAGGCTCGAATACCGGTTGGGTGTTCTGAGGGTGGGTTTTTTTTTCCATAGTGGTTCTCTACTCTTCATCCACGCAAATGTGGGTATACTTCCTCTAGCAAGACCGCTAGATACCTGGGTGTGACGTTGGTCGAGAAGCGCCATTTCCAGGCCCACACGGAGCAGATTATGTGGAAAAGCAAAGCGTGTGATTAATAAGATAATCAGCATAGGGCAGAGAAGGTTTCATCTCCTTATTTATACCATCAAGAGGTATCATGAAGTCTAGCTTGTCTCCATCGTGGGCTACAGGATGAGCGTGTGGGCACACCGTTTGAAGAACGTCGTACCATCCACAATGATAAGGAGACTTCAGAGGGGTATACTTCTTAGGTTCTCCAGCTCATATTCGATGACATCCACCGACGCGCTGATTGTCAGACTGGGTAAAGGTCCACTGGACCTGGAGGTAGTACGTAAATTCCCACCGAGTAGAAACTCTGGCCAGGGTCAGAGTGTTGAAGTCGGTGGAAATAATAAGAAGCTTGCAAGAAGATTGGAAAAACAACTGGGTAAGGAGCGAACATGGTAGGTGGGCCTTCGACATGTTTCTATGTAAAGAGGAAGGTCTCAGGCTCAAACACCTGAAGTATAAATGAGGACCTGTGCACTACAAAACAGGACAAAGTCTGCACAAAGCGCTTCTTCATGACCTTGGACTGACAGAGACGTGAAGGTGTGACTGTGGAGAGGAGGCAGCAGTTGAACACGTTGTTTGGGAATGTGGTAACACCCAACATCTGAGGAACCAGTAACAAACCATACTTCATGGACTCTGTCTGTATCTACAACATCCTATGTGATGGCGTCCTATGGGAACTCCTCGACGAAATTTCAAAGAAAAATCTCGCTCAAGGAACGCGAAGACTACATTTACAGGCTAAAAGAAGAAAGATAAAGACAGTACAGAAGAAGAAGTGACGTTAGGGAAGATGAGGACGATGAATCAGACTGGGACAGTGATTGAAAGCACCAACAACACGTGAACTGTTATGGCAGTGGGAAGATCTGGAAGTGATATTCCATCTAGGACCTAGGTTTGTAAGCCACTAGACGAGGAAATAACCATCTCACTCTCTCTATGTTTCCTGGAGAGGTCTGCTGAGCACAGGGGCTGGAGTCCGGGATTCCAGAGACACCTATGACTCTAGTCTTAGTTAGATTTAAATTAGTTAATTATTATACTAAAGTCATTAGTTTTAAGGAGCCTCACTCCTATGTAGAACTATGAATAAATACAATTAAATAATATTATGGAGAGGAATATTATAAAATAAAATTTAAAATAGGGCTCTAAATATATTAGTTAGACTTCGAGTTAAAAATTATGTACAGGAAGAAAATTAATGTTAATGTAATTTCCGGTTTGAACGTAATCATGAATTAGATCTAATATCTGGATCAATTTGACGTGAAATAATCTTTATAGAATCATATCTACTATCAGTTTTGATTAAAACATTGTTGGGAGGTAAATTTATTCACATTGCTGTTGTTTTTATTTAAATAATCATTAATTGTGCTTTTTTTTTCAAGCCGTTCTCCAAACACAAAATTTATTTGGACTCTTTTACAACTTCATAATGGTCAATATCGTTTTTATATAGATATTTAATTGGTTTATTTATTTATTTAGCTATGGTGATATTTTATAATGGAATTAAAAGTAATTAAAAGAAATAAAAAAATATAGCATGTTATAATCATACACAAAATTAATAGGTCTACAGTTTATTGAAACATAATGTACATGGACTGTAAGACCTTGTAATCAAGTATTTAATGAATCGGATTATCATCTACCTACAGTTCACAGCGGGACTTAATAAACCGATTAAAGTATGATTACCTACTGGAGTTAGGAAGAGCAGTAGCGTTTAGTTCAGTGGGTTCTACCCTTAAATACAAACAAGGTCATCGTTTCATATTTTAGGTTGGTATTGATGTTAAATATAGGGTGAGCTTTTGCCCCAATTCTCAGCAGACTCTAGATGAAATTCAGGTAAAGTCCCGCTTTCAACATTTCACTTAAAGTGTCCCGCCAGGCCTATAAAAACCATCAGTTTGTTTTTTTCTGGTGATTTGGAGGTCGGAGCTCAAGCTTCGGCTGGGTTCATTTGGATGATATTTTCCTAAATGACTCCCTCTAGATTCTAATTTAAGATCTACTATTTATTAGTGTAAATATATGGATAACCCAAATGGGTTGTAAGACGCAAACAATGAAAAAATAAAGAGTTTTATAAAGATTCATTGAGATAATATAATCAATATCTAACTATTATATATACTGTTTAAATTGGTTATAACGAGTATGGAAATAAAGAGATCACGGCTGTAATGAGCAAAAAGCTATAATAATTTTAATTTAAACCTATTCGTACAACTTCTTTCCTATATAACGAGCGTACTACACGGATATATCGTACAAATGTTGGTAGCCATGCCCATACACACGTGCAAATATTCATAATTCTTTGGGTAGTCAGGGATATCCTATTCTTGGAATAAACACAGATGAAAGGGGTTACTTAGCTTCTATGACGACTCGCATTGGATTACGGGCCGGTTTATGACCTTGCTTTGATCTTGGGACCCATCCCGACTACCCCTTCCTCTCCAGTGTCCAGCCTAAGGCCCTAATCCCCCCCTCCCCCCACTTTAACCAAATACCACCACGAATGTATTCTCAGTTATAAACGAAACCTTCTGTCGGAACCATATCCACTTACTAATTTTAAGATTCATACATAAAAATACTTAAATCGTATTTACTATAAATTAATATTATTTTAATTACGAAGAAACCCACTTCAGTGGTTGAACTGTCCAAGGCTTCACTCGTGTTGGACTGGCCGGCTTATGATGGGGAGATCGGGGTTTGAATACTGGTTGGGTCTACTGAGGATAGCTTTTCCTAAATGGTTTCCCACTCTCCTTCCATGCAAATGCATGTATATTACCTCTAAAATGCCTCCTTCCTCATCCCTACACCACTGGAGTAATTATCATGTATGCGTATAGCCTGAGCAGGCAGTAAGACGTGGTGTTAAAAAAAATTGCAAAGGAATAAATTGTATTTATTTGAAGTGTATATTAGTTTATAAAAGCATATTAGTAATATGTAGGTATGTAATTATATTATTTTACTCATAAATATTTATTTTGTTTTTAATCCATCTTTTTATCAAGTTATTGAGAGTTAACCAAAATAGGAGGTGAAATTATCCCATCACTGATATTATAAGTGATGGTTTTTTCGAGGTCCTTTTGTCGGTGCCCTTGTGCTCGTTATAAACAAGTTTTACTGTATTTAATATTTTATGCTATATTCTTCGCTGCGTGATTTATATACTTACAACTCTTTTCCTGTTTATTTACAACATGACTTGATTATGCAAATATATACGGCAACACTGCATATATGGCTGAATCAGGCTGCAGCTGTCCGCCATGACATATCTAAACGTCAACACTGTATGAGATGATGAACCCTTGTGTAGGAGATATACAGATGTAGATATAGTCAGATTCGGATACGAATAAACATTTTTAACTGTTACAACCTTCAATAAAACCATTTTCATGAATATGTATACTTCAGATCATGTGATCGCCACTTTAGCTCAGTCGGTAGCGTGCCTGTCTGCTGAGCTAAGAGTCCTGGGTTCGATTCCCAGCATGGCCGAAAAATGTATCACCCAAACGGGTAGTAAGACGCGGTGCTAAGTATTATTACCTTTCGTAGTGACGAATTAACAGCCGGGGACTGGATGTTGTGCCTGTCCTAGTCTTAAGTTAAATTATAAAGCATATGAAGCTATGACAGGCCTAGCAAGCCGGTAGTGGAGAATATTTGGCTTTAATAAAAAAAACTGACCTAGGCTACAGGCTGGAGACAGTAACGAATATAAAAAAAAAAGGTCATGTGATTGGCACCTGTCACTTTTGATATATAAAATAGTATTATTCATAGAGTATAATGTTATCACTAAGGCATAGATTTTAATGACATCTCGTTTTTGTATACATCACAGGCAATGCTTATGAGTAAATAAATTATTTCTTGAACCCCCTCCCGGTTGAGGAAATGCTTTTATAGGTCATGGATCATGGCTTACAAACTACACACCTTACATATACGGAGTGTGTAGAGACCATTCGCAATAGGAGTAGCTGTAACTAACAGCTAGAAAAGTTACCAGATCTACTTTCACGTATCCATACCCAAAACCCTACGATCTACATTACCAGGTTGTTGAGCTGCTGTCATTTTTTGCATTCAAAACTTTCATAACAAACAATTTATTTTTAACTATTTTTTTCATTTAAGCGGATTTACATTATTGAAATAAAAACTTAAGAAAATTACCTCAGGATTTTTTTTTTGGTGTGGTAACGATGTCTGTATTACTTAAAAATGCTTTACAAACGAGACCTTCCAAAATGCTGCCTTCTCTAAAAAATTATAAGATGGCAAACCAGCCAAAACAAGAGCGGTTTTATTTTGAAACTAATATTTTGCATGCCTGCTAAGTCATAAGAACATGTATTTGCATTAATAATACATTTATATTCAAACATGATAAGAAACAAGTGTGAATATAATACTTTTTAGTATATTATTTTACTCCATGTACTATAGACGTATATCTTGTTGCCACAAGGCGTGATACAATTAACATAGTGACTATCAACACATAGGTTGTAAGTCATTTTAATTACGACAATCTTCAAATGGAGGGGAGTACATTTCAATTAATATAAATCAACTAAAAAATGACACTTGGACATGGGAATCGATCCCAGGCCTTTGGCTTAACGTGCCACTGCTCTACCAGTGAGATATCCAGCATTTGTCTCGTGCACTAATATCATTCTTCAGTCATATCTTAAGGCTGACTCTAGGCACGTTTTCGCGGCTGGTATCGATGTTTACGAAATGTTTATGACCAAGACGATACCAGAGCTCTGTTTGGTAACGCTTTCCTTGACCAGACTAAACAGTATTGTTACGACCAATGAACCGAGAATCTGTGCGCCAATTTCAAAACAGGATCAGTTCTTATGATAGATTTAAACGAGTTTAAGTTCGTAGCGAGTGGATTTTAAGTTTTTAAAAATTAAAATGGACAGAAATTACTAGTTAAAAATATACGACAGTAAGTAGGTACTTAAAAACCGTTTAGATATGGATAAAATAAAGTAGTATTATTTGATCTAGGATTTAATATTACATGCGGGTGACCTGGTGGTCTAGAGGTAAGATGTCAGACTTCTGTGCTGGGGTCCGGGGTTCAATCCTCGGTCCCGGCACAGATTTATCTGACTGCCAAACCCTTCCTTCACCTCTGACAAGACGTGTATTAATCACAACTTGTGAATGTGAGGAATGCCAGGCCTCCACCGTGGTTCGGATTCCACGTTAAACTGTAGGTCCTCCATTTCATCTCACAATCACCCTACCATTACACATTAGCGTAAGTGTGTATAAACCGAACGGGTAATATGATGTGGTGCTAATAATAATGATAATATTACATGTGTACTTAATATTTTCTAAGTTTATTTATTGGAAAATATATTTAGCTTGATATATTGTGTAAATATTAGGACTAGTCAAAATAAGCACCAATCTAACTAAGAATAAAATTAAATAGCTCATTTTCCATCAATCTACAGTACATGTTGTACCTAGTAGGATTACATAAATTCACCTACCAGCTGTTATATCAACTCTTCCTTAACTGCCATTTTTGTTTAAGAAAAACATCTCAAAATCGTTTTCGCACTTAAACTTGGCCAGAACCACTCGGTCGATAGGACGTAACCAAGTCAATCGCGAAAACTCGTTCTGTTATGGATTTCTGGAGCTGTCAGTTCTGGAGCTGTCAGTTATAAATGAGCAAACAATAATATGGCGAGCTATCATATACCACGGTCAGGCAACTCGGGAGGGTTGTTATGCCGCCAGGTATGAAACACAAGATTGTGATTTGTTAAAGGTGAAATTCCAGTGTATATCAAAACACATATTGCAAATCAATGTAATTATAGCAATAGCTGTATAGAAGGGACCACATGTCATTTAATTTAACCAATTAGTTTAAAATGACACCTGGACATGTACAATATCATAATTATGATCTACAATTATTTGCAAACTGTGTGTAGATATCCGTTGAAATCTTGCTTTGAAACTATGAACGTGTGTTACATACTTGGCAACATTTACAGGGCTTCCAAGTGTAGCTGCCTGTGGTTTCTGATAGTTCACGATAATATTGGTCACTCATATGTTACTAACGATCCCACACGTCCATCACAGACTCTGCCTTAAACTATGAGTGAAGAATGACCCTGTGTACAAGACAAATCCTGGTGGGACATTGGCGCACTAAGCAAACATTCCCGACGTCAATTACCGTTTCCAAGTGTCATTTTAAAACTAATTTAAATTAATTTAACAAAAATGATTAATATATTTTGTTCTATCAATAAGTTACTAAAAAGTCAAACCGTCTTGGTCAGTGCTCATGGTCCAAACATTTTGGACAAAAGGTCCGTGGCTGAAATGTTGTGTGCCGTTTATTTGACTATGATGAGATGTCGGAGCTAGAATCCCGCTGAACGTGGGTTTTCCCTCTACGATTTCCCATTATCCTACCAAACAATCGTGGGCACATTTCCTCTGATTTCTAACTTATTCCTCCCTACCCCATTAGTGTAAATAATGGCAGGATAGTCTGAACGGTAAAACGTTCTGAAAATATAACAAAAACATGGTTCTTACATTCAAGTTTTTCAAGCACCGTGTCTTACTACCCGTTCGGGCTGTATGCATAGTATGTATTAATGACGCTACTATGTAGGGATGTGTAAGGTCGAATGTATATGAATAATACCCACATTTGCATGTAGGAAGGTTGGAAAATCTTTTAGGAAAACCATCTAAAGTACACCTGACTTCCCCGACATCGACAGCCAATCTGTTGCGAGAGTGATGCCTTATTTATAGTTTAGACCATTTGGACAAAGAAGCAGGTCTTACGTTTGCATTAGGAGGAATGGGGTTATCAGCGCCTGTGACCACTTATTTCCGGTTTCATGGCTAATACCCACAATTGAATATTAAATTTAAACTCAGCCGGTATATGTGCTAATGTATCAAAGAGGTTTGGAGACCTGACATTAATAAAACAAATTGTAGCTCGGGGGTCAATAATAACGTATGGTCTACTACCAATAATGGTCACGCATTTTTTTACTACTTTTCCAGCTGGTTCGCAAAACATTTATTATTTTGGAAAACAACAATGAAATTCTTGGCACGGTCTCTGCTGTTTATTATGGCGTAGCAGTGTGTATCGGCTTTGCTAACCCTCTCTAGGTGGCAATATCGACAGCAATCGATAGTTAATATGAGACATATCGATTTTGTCGAACCTTCACCAAACTGCGCTATATTGCTGTGTTATGGGATTCCGCCCACCCCATGATAGTGAAAAATAAAAATGAGGAAGAATGGAAGGAATGCAGCTAAAAAAAAAGCCCAAAGAAAATACGTAGAGAATGTGACATCATATAAACTAAAAAAAGGTCAGGTAAGTAATAGGTGTATAGAAAACTAAAATATGTTATAAGTTAGAGAAATCAATTATTTTAAGTGCAGAAGTTGTTTGTCTAGGATATGAAAATGAAATTTTATTTTTAAAGAAGATAAAAACATCAACAAAAAGAATAAACTGAGTGAAACAATAAAGCACAGTATTTTTATATATATTATATCCTTTCGTTTTATTTATTTTAGGTTAGTTTTTTAGTTTTTGTGTTTAGATAAATAAAGAAGATTTCTATGAAAAATAAGGCTCTTACAATTAATTTATATTTACGGCTACAAATATAAAGTTGTAAGTAAGAGGACTATGAATTACCTATAGCACTATCTAAGAAACTTGTTCTAAACAAAAAACCTTCAAACACATTCCAATAATCTATAGTCTATAGAACCTCAATCATTTCTTCCTCTTATCTCATCCGTTGAATGTAGGCTTGTATACTAAGGATGAGAAATTTGATTCCCGAAGAATATTTGCGAATAGGATTTTTTTCTTCCAATTTTGGGCTGTCCTTTGTTTTAGAGCTCTTCTACTGCTTATTAATGGATCAGCCCAACTTTTATAAGAGTTTGTATATTATCTTTTTAGTACCATCTTTTACTACCCGTTTTGGTTGTACACATATATATTAATTACTCTATTGTGTTAGGGATGAGTAACATTGAATTTAGAGTAGCTGTACGTGCATTTGCGTGAAGGGAGAGAGGAAAAGAATTTAGGAATAAACTCAGTAAGCCCAACCGGCAGTGGCGGATTTATATTTTTGCGCCCCTAGGCACAATTATAATATGCACCCCCCTCCACCAAAAAACCTGTTTTAAATAACATTGGATATGCTGTTAATAGAATTTTTTAAAAAGAGCTTATCTGAACCTGAAAACTTTAAGATAAAGACGAAGAAAAAACTCACCACTCATCGAAGTTTGCGTCTCACTTTGATGGTTGCAAACTCGTTGATCAAATCTTCATAGTTGAGACGGTCATCAGTCAAGAGATCGGCCTCGATGTGAAGAATGGACAAGGCGTTCAATTTCTCCTCTGATACAGTAGAACGAAAGTAATATTTCAGCCTTTTAAGAGCCGAAAACGAGCGCTCTGCTGAACATTTTGTAAGTGCTGTACACAGAAATATTCTAAGTGCAATGTCAATATTTGGAAACATAGACTGTAACCGCTCTTTGCGTAGAAATCTACTCATTTCGATTGGTACATCCCTAATTCCATAAGCCTTTAAAAGTCCTGCAAAATGTACACATTCAATTGGAAAGGATGGTTCTAAATCACTTTTATATAACGCCTGGAGTTTCGCTGCGCGTTTGGAAATAACACCTGCAGAACTTTCCTGAAATTTTCAGAACACTATAAAGGTGTCTGACATTAATTTATAACATTCCTTCCTCCTCACTAATTCCGTGTGTAGTTTATCAAGTACAGGGAAAAACACTTCAACTTTAAATTTCTCTCTACTAGTCAGAAGAACTTCAGTGTCCTTTTCTTCATCGGCATGAAGTTTGCGCTTCCTTGATCTTTTATAAGTGCATTCGTAACCCATATCAGTGTTCTCCATGGATTTTTTGATCATAATAGTCGAACATGCCACGAACAGAACTTATAAACTGCACAAGTGATTCAAATAATCCATGCACTAGTTCAATGTCTAAGTTGACACTTGGCAATTTCACACTTGCACTATTAAATCTCTGTAGTATGTCCTTCCAAACTGTCATCATGAAAGCTGTCTCTAGTTTATTAAGTTGATTCATTCGACCTGAGGTCTAATTTTGCACCAGTGGTTTCTCACAGGTATTATTTATAATATGTGTGAGAGCCTTGACTACACTCTCCCAATTTTCATTTAGAGATATACATGCCTCCTCTATTGCTGACCAACGTGTTTTTGATAAACTTTTTACTGTTTTGCTTCTTGGTTCCGTGAAAGAAAAGATTAGTTCCCAGCGTTGTGTAGAACTAGAGAAAAAGTTGTAAACGTTTTGCACCAGATTGAAAAATGAGCAAGCTTCCTGACAACAACTTGCGGCACTAGTGCCGACTAAATTCAATGAATGTGCTGCGCAGGGCACTTAATGCGCTTTCGGATTTTTTTTCTCTTAGATGTGAGCCTGTAAACCTGTGTACGCTCCCGAAATATTGCTTGCATTGTCGTAAGATTAGCTTCTTACAGTCAGTAATGTCGATATAATTTGTATCCAAAACTTTCGTTACTGCTTCAGCTAGATTTTCAGACTTATGTCCTGGGTTTGGCAAAAACATAAGGAAACGTTCAACAGGCTCAACATTTTCGTCCACATACCTTAAATATGAAATGTATCGACATGCGAAATATCCGCAGTAGAATCGACTATGATAGAGAAATATTTGGCCTGTTTGATATCACTAATTACAATTTTTTTCACTTGCTCAGAAAGCAATTTATATTTCATCACAGATTGTTGAAGATAGATAGCTTGTATGCCCCTGTCCCGGATTTCCATATTGTTCAATGTGTTCCGCGAGAAAAGGATCGAACTCGGCTATAAGTTCAAGAGACACCATAAACTGACCGTCATGTAATTAATTAATTAATTAATTTTTCTTCATGCCCAGGTAGGGGAAATCAAAGACTTGCTAGCTTTTTCACTACTGCAAATCTGCAAATACTCTTTTCAAAACTATTGCGCCCGTACATTTGTTTTGCTTGAACATAAGACTCGAAATGATTTTCTATGGCTCTAAGAGATTTTTTCATTGATAAAAGAGTTAACTCACAGTTTTTTTGTGTTCCTGTGAATTTTCATTTTGAGATAAAAGAGTATAAATATTTTCCAATCTGAAATACCGTGAGTAGCGATCGCGGTCTTTCCTCCAAACAATTTACATGACGCACAACAAACGGCACCAGTACTACAGGATTATACTAAGTAATCACTCAAAGTTGATTCACCATTTAAAAGTTTGTAATAAAAAACACTTTTGTTCAAATGTCTAGTTTTACCTGCAATGAGTCTTCGTGAATTATAAAAATCATTGTTATCATTTTGATTAATTCCACAAAGTAAAAGAATGTCATTTGTTGACTCATCAACACACCACTCCACTGGATCAACACTAACGAGGTTATTACTGATTTCATCAGCTGATTCAACACACAGGCCTAAATATTTTATTTATTTTGACAAAAAAATTCTATAAAAAATACAAACGCACTGGACTTTTCTCGAATTCTCTACATTCTAACCTTAATATTTTTAGATTCCCAACAGAAGGCTGATTTCAAGTAATTTTTCCCAATGTTCAAAATGCAAAAATAATTTCTGGTTTTCCCGATCAGTGGCTACCCACCTCTATCTTACAATCTTCATGTAATTCTAGCTCTTTGGAAATATATATTATACTTTGCTTATTTACAGTAAACTGCAAACCATCCAACCTAAACTAGACCGGCCGGTGGCTGGATA
>CABFWO010000584.1:135986-138486 GCA_902155825.1 Timema genevievae | reverse complement strand
TTTCATGCCATAAAAAGTTGGTTTCTTTCTTTCTTTTTTTGTAACTTAACCCTTTTAGGAAACTTCCAAGAATATTATTGACTATAACATCACTTTAGAATGATGATTTTTAGTAAACAATAAGTTTTGAAACTCACTCTCATTAAAACTGTGTATAAAAAAATTAATTTTTTTAAAAGGATTTAAGAACGTTTTTTATAAAAAATGATGACCAACAATTTGAAAACTCATATTTTTTTCGGTGGTTACGTAATATAATTCATCAAGCTCGCAATAGACAGGAATACCGCTGACTTAGAATATCAAGGTTTAGATCTTGGTCAGTTGCACTGGAGTGGTGTGAAGTGATGTGTGATTTAAGTTGTGATTTTGCTAAACCCTTTCCTCCATAATTGAGAGTTAATTTCCTTTTTAACTATACTTTTCCTTACCTAATAGATTAAGCCGATAGATAACTCTTGTGTTGAAGCTTATGGAAAAATACACTTCTAATATCGCAGTAAATTGTAAACATGTTTAGTTATGTATTATTTTTATTGTCTAACTTTTTATTAAGGGGGCCTACACATTTGAGATTGCATCTAAGGAATAGGTTAAGAATCTTGGGTTTGATTCCTGGTTTGGTATGAAAATAATAATTGGCCAAATTGGATATTCTCTTTCCCAGTGAATATATTGCCTTAAGTCTGAGAGCTGTATTTTTTCTAGAGAGTTTGTAAGACGTGTACTGATCTAACCGATTAGTTTATAAATTTCAGGATAGATACCCCGAACAGCATATCTGTCACTTAGTATCCATTTTGTTTTTCCACCAGTTACACCAATTAAATAATTAATGCAGAAGCAAAAACTAATTGTAAGGAAATATTACACAACACAACTTGAAAATTGCAAAATAAAGGTTAAGAAATTCAAAAAGTATAAAAAAAACTATCAACATAGTTCAAAATTGCTTCAAACTCTCGCATTAAGGCTAGGCTTTCCAATTGAGTTGGCGTGCATATAAACATCCCTGTGACAGGTGACTATTATTTTTTACTGGTCCTCTCAATACTCATTTTATTTACGTTCGTGTGGTAGGTGTGAGGAAGGTATAATCTATATATAATTCATCCAATTGTCGTCGAGAGAGAAGGGGAAACCCCTTAGTAAAAAAACACACCTTAGCCTATGCCCCGCTGAGAAGCGAGCCATGATATGGTCGTCAGACTAAACTGTATATCAGCTTGACACAGAGACTTGAAACAAAATCTATGTATTTTTTCACAATAATAACTAAATGATATAGTGAATACAATGTAACAAAATATGTATAAATACTTGGACGTAAACTGTCAGATTCAAATACATTCAAGTAAACTTATGTGCTATTTTCTAACTTTTTAGTGATGTGTTCCTTATTAATTATTTCTCCCTCATGTTAACATTGCTACAGTTTTTGTCGTTTTGATCGTAAATAAATATGTAGACCTAGACTGACACAATTAGTTCCATTGCAGATTCACTTTACTTTATTATTATTAGCACCGCGTCTTACTACCCGTTCGGGTTATCCGCACTTACGCTAATGTGCAATGGTAGGGTGATTGTGAGATGAAATGGAGGACCTACAGTTTAACGTGGGATCCGAACCACGGTGGAGGTCTGGCATTCCTCACATTCACAAGTTGTGATTAATACACGTCTTGTCAGAGGTGAAGGAAGGGTTTGGCAATCAGATAAATCTGTGCCGGGACTGAGGATTGAACCCCGGACCCTCAGCACAGAAGTCTGACACCTTACCCCTAGACCACCAGGTCACCACCACCTTACAAATAAAACAGCCAAACCTGCACGCGAGCTATATAATATTTTCACAGCCTCGCTTGACGATAACACCACACTGATCTGCCGGATGACAACGAACATGCCCGGAAATAGCCGATTACACAATTACACATTTTAAAAAAATGTTTTCATAGTGTTATAAATCAAACTTTAGAACAAAACATCAAGCTACAAGTGTCGTAACTATAAAAAAATAAAATATATTAATACAATTTTTTTTAATGTGTATTATAAAGTCGGCTGAGATTGTACAAAATGATCCATCCAAAGTGAATTGTACATATCTGTGTAAACAAAATAGTAATATGTTGTAAAATAGTATTTAGCAGCTAGAACAAAGCGCAGGACCTTTTATTAAGAGAGCTGATGTTCTACTACTGTCTACTGAACTTTCCAAGCTAGTCCCTTGCACAGAGTCATACATCACTCAGAGGTTCTGATAGTCACTTTGTTTTAGGGACTTGTGATCAATTTTGAGAGACTATGAGCTGTAAAAGTTATAAAAGTACTGAGGTAGGATTTTGTTTGTTAATCGCACATTATCCTAGACAAATATTAATTTATATGTGATCTGGGTAAATAAATATTAACAACATACTGAAATTATGTTTTAAGGGCCTAGATTCTAGTCAATGGTAGATAAACATTTTTTTTTTCAAAGAAGAAAAAATTT
>CABFWO010000584.1:60019-135707 GCA_902155825.1 Timema genevievae | reverse complement strand
GGGGGGGGGCGGGGGGTTGGGGGGAGGGACACGCTGAGCAAACAAGGCCAGCACGTGAGTGTTTGTGTTCGTGCGCTGTGGTGGCAGTGTACCAACATTACGGCAATATTATACAGAGTATCATAAGTTACATTCTAAGAGGACTTTGGTCTCTTTTTATAGTGAATTAAGTATTCTACTTTAAACACTTATACTTTTTACATAGGAGCATATATTTTATGTTTGAATTGTTGATAGCATAAATTTTAGGATTTTTTTTTTTTACTTTCAACATTGTCTAATAAGGTCATTAAAAAAATGAAAATTTGATACATCGCAATAGAGAAAAATATATATTCAAAAAAACAACATGGACGCAACCAAAATCTCGCTGGATCGTAGAGAAGAAAAGTAATTTATACAAGAAAGGGCTAAATAAAGAGGACCGAGAGCTGCTATGTAAATAAGATAACTCATTAGCGTTATCAGTACGCATGCATATAGCTCGAATGGGTATTAGGCGCGCTGATAAAATAAAAATATTGGTTATATATATATATTATTATTATTTAGCACCGCATCTTACTACCCATTCGGGTTATACGCTAATATATATATATGGATAGATGTATAGATAGATAAATGGATAGATATATATGGATAGATATATATGGATAGATGGATGGATAGATAGATCGATATATATAGATGGATGGATATATAGATGGATAGATGGATGGATATATAGATGGATAGATAAATGGATTGATAGATGGATATATATATATATATAGATGGATGGATATATGGATTTATAGATGGATAGATGGATTGATAGATGGATATATATATATATATAGATGGATGGATAGATGGATGGATAAATAGATGGATAGATAGATGGATATATATAGATGGGTAGATATATAGATGGCTAGATAGATAGATGGATGGATAGATACTCGTATGTTCTTTGCATCACGTCTCACTGCCCGTTCGGGTTATACAATTATGTACTAATTACACTAATGTGTTATGGATGAGTACGGCTAAATTTAGAGGAAGTGTACCCGCATCCACGTGGAGAGAGAGTAGGAAACAATTTAGGAAAAACCTACTCTCAGTTCACCCGACCGAGATCTATCCACCATCTTCCGTCATCAGCAGTCTAGCCTACTGAGAGAGTAGCACCTTAAACCATACGACAACCGAAGTGGAATTATTTATAGTATTGATAATCTAATTATACGTATGAATATATTAAAGTAATACTAGTAACTTTTTTTACTGACAAATATCACCCTCCCATGTGTTCTTAATAGAAATATAAGCTCATATTTGTTTCTTTGTCCGGATACCTCCCCAAGTAACACATCTTTGGTTTCCAACCGATTTAAATCACACTCGGTACCATTGTGAGGGATACCATTGTGAGGGATACCATTGTGAGGGATACCATTGGGGAGGCCTCCCACCAGAAAAACAAGTTAAAAACAACTAACAAAGAAATATCAACTATTTAAATGTATAATGATGTATTTATTCAAAGTAATGCTGTGAATGCATTAGTGTTATGGGTATTAAATAAAGTAAGGTGTACTTTCGTTTATGAGTTCGTTTACATTCTATTCGATTACAATTTGGTACAATTGTAAGAGTAATCAAGGGAAGGTGATTATATTTCATGTTTCAATTTGGGGAAAAAATATCACAGATTTATTTCAATCTCAGCCAGAGAAGCTGTGTAAGTGAGTTGTGGGGCCCGGAATTTTAAAAGACACATACGAATTGCAGCCCAATCCCTAGAGAGAGAGGTATGAGCTGCGTCCATATAATTAGCAGTGTAATTTCTATCATGCTGTCTTAAATTTCAAATAGAAGCTACCATCATCTTATGTCGGCATCCCTCGTAATATTCGCACTTCCTCAGTTCTTGCCGTTCAATGGTTTTGGCACAAACTTGAAGCTCAATTATTTTTTTACGAAGTCGCAATGCTCTATTTTTTTTATTGCTCAAGCTTTGCCATTTGTTCCCTAATGAATGCTCCTGTTTCACTTATGTTTTTTGTCCTTCTCAAATCCTTACTCCTGCATTTGACGTACGTCTTGGTTTGAACATCAAGTAATATGTCAACGAGGTTGTAGATGTTGGGATGGTCACTGTAGAGTGAACTGTTCATATTGTAATGGAAACTTACGCAACTATTATATTTAGCACCGCGTCTTACTACCCGTTCGGGTTATATGCTTAAGTACTAATTACTCTAATGGATTAGGAATTGGGAGGGTTGAATTTAGAGGAAGTGAACCCGCATTTGCGTGGAGGGAGAGTGGAAAACAATTTAGGAAAAACCATCCCCAGTTCACCCGACCGAAATTCGAACCTCGATCTCCCCGTCCTCGGTGGTCGGGCTCAACACGATTAGCGCGTTAGCCAACTGCGCCACAGAGGCGGGTTAAGCAACTATTAGTGGATTGAGTGCAGGTAGCATAAAATTGGGCCCAAATCTTAGGGGGACAATGCCTCAGGATAAATTTAGTTTTCAATGATGTAGTAAGTGAACTGCACAATCCTTGCATATTCTGACGCCTGAACCACCATAAATTCGTCAGTAAAGCAATTAATGACATCATCGGTTTTTTTTTAAAAGGCAGTCAAAAAAATGTTTTTCGAAAAATAACTCTCTGGAGTGTTGTAGACTTTAGTGAGGCCTAAGGTGACCTGGTGGTCTAGGGGTAAGGTGTCAGACTTCTGTGCTGAGGGTCCGGGGTTCAATCCTCGGTCCCGGCACANATTTATCTGATTGCCAAACCCTTCCTTCACCTCTGACAAGATGTGTATTAATCACAACTTGTGAATGTGAGGAATGCCAGGCCTCCACCGTGGTTCGGATTCCACGTTAAACTGTAGGTCCTCCATTTCATCTCACAATCACCCTACCATTGCACATTAGCGTAAGTGCGTATAACCCGAACGGGTAGTAAGACGCGGTGCTAATAATAATAATAATAATAATAATAGTGAGGCCTAAAGTTTGAATCTTCCTCCACCAACTTTGTCCAAAATAAAGTAGGCAACCTCTAACTTCTGCATCAGGTCAGACTTCCTCTACTGCACTGGGGACTGCTTTATAAAAGTTTATACAAACTTCGAATGGACAGCATGCATCATTGATATAAATACAGTGATGAACTACGTATTGAAATGCAGAAGTATACCTAGTTTTACATTTGTTGGGTGGCGTAAAAAAACAACCCAAAAGCATACTAACATCATTTTTGAAACTAATAATGGTGAAGAGTTGAGTGAAGTACTTAGGGCATCTTTTGAATGTCTCATCCACATAAATCTTATTTACTTTACCCAACACTTTCAAATTTTGTTGCGTGTAAAACCCAATTATGTACGTGACTTCATCATTCACAAGCACAAATTGTTCACCAATATTAGTTTTAATGTTTGTAGAATTCAAAGCAGCATGAGTGTCCTTAGCGCTACTTGACAACCGAGAATGCACAGATGAACAAGCACGATGCATATTATGCAGAATGAGTGTCACATGACTATTAGTCAAGTTAGGGTCATCCCCTTGTATCAATTCCATACAAATCAGTTTGACCGGCTTGGAAGAAATATCTTCCGCAGTTTTTCTTTTAAGAGTATTACTCAGTTCTTGTCGATTAAGGACTTTCTCATCACATTTTTCACGATTGCGACCGGTATCACTTTAAACTATAGGATTTGTTGAGGATAGTTTTATAAAGCACATATATGACTTCTTACAGCATGGTCACCGTTGCACCTCATCCTTCAGTGTTTTATTAAAACGAAATTTGTAGCCTTCATAAACGATGAGCGGTTTCGATTTTTCACTCGTGATGAACTCTACTGCCGAAAACACTTGATACAGAATGGAACCTAAATCAAGACTTGTGATTTGATGGCTTGGGTAGACGGTAAGGGATCTGATCACTGACAACTAGCGGTACACAAACAACAACATAAGTAAGACAAGAGCTTGGGCCACATTTCAAACGTGGCTCTAAAAATGTAGGGCTGCAATTCAACTGTCTCTTTAGAGGTGAACTCGTGCGGCCGCAACTCACCTGTATCATATAGAAGGCCCATATGTTAATCATGCAAGAATAAAAAGCAAAATAGTTGCTTTATTTAAAATCTTTAACTTTTTAATGGGACATATTTTTTCCGTGCTTATCCAAAAATACTTGATCTGAGGTGTTATAGAGGTACCATAGTGGGATATTTTTAATAATATTTAATAAAATATATTCAACTTATTAAAATAAATGTCCACTATCGTAGCCATTGTGGGACTTATAGCCTTCTTATAGTAATTTGTAGATGCCTTAAGATAAGTAAATATTTACGTATTTGCAACTAAATCTGAGCCCCATCTTGACCTTGGCGACTATTTTTTATTATTTTATAACTCTAAAATATATATAGTTAAAGTTTTATAAACAAATTAGCAATGTAAATAAGTTTTCTTTTTATGGTTTTAATACTTTAATTTAAACGTGAAATATTCATATAATAGTTTTGTGTAATGTTTAGATTACGTTATAATTTTGTTTCAACTCATACTAGATTACAACCACTTGCAACAATATTACAATGTATTTCATAAACAATATGTGTAAAAATATCTGGTATAAACGTAATTTCAGCTATATAGAGCCTGTACTTATTAAATATATTACTGTTGCTACAAATATAATTTGTCCCCTTTACCATCTTTTTGCTGTAATAATACCCTTTAAATAGCGTCTAGAGATATACATTGTTCACAAAATCCCAAATCCTCTTATCTTTGAGCCCTCCACTCCATTCTTCTGCCTACACTATTGCATCAATCAAGACTTTCGTTATTATATTCATATTAATTATTTCCTTGATACAAACGAACAAGATTGGTGTGTATCAATGGTATCCATGGCTACTCTAAGTTCTAACAACCCAACATATATAGGTTCTTTTATATTCGAAGCTTTGTACGTAGAATACACCACCTACTGTCGCTAAACTAACTGCGTCAATGTGTTGTCTTTATGAACAATGCTTGTTTTAACATGACAAACGCCGGGAACTATCGCCTGCTATTAGCCAACACAAACAACTTGCGAAACCCTTGGCTTATGAAGAGACCCATCATTTCAAAATGAGCGTTGTAGTGGTTGATAGCGGCTAACATTGGGTAAGCGCGGGCGTTGCCATTTTTGGTGTCGCGCCTCAAACACAAAAGCACTAATGTCGTTCAGTAATGACAAGGTTTATCTATTAAATAGAATTGTGGACATGACAAACCGGTGTGGGTTGACTAGACTGTTTTTATATGCTGTTGTCTACAAGTCCTAATGAAGTTAAACAGTTCTGATGTCGGTTTCAAAAATGAATTAAAGATAATATATTACTAGACATAATATTCTTGAGTATCGAAATGTTGTAAAATATACACATTTAAGAGCAAATACAACTTTAATATAAGTTTAGCCAACCTCTGACAAATTAAAAAAAAAATTGAGAAATTTATTTGCTATTTAACGATGAGGCTTTTATTATTAATTCTAACATTTTTATATTTTGTTTTCAATTTTTTTTTCACCAAAGTATCATAAAATATTTTATTCGTCGGATACACTATTGACAATCTGAGATGAAAGCCACACATAAGAAATAACACTTTTTTCTCTTACGATGCAACAGTGTGTTTACTTAATGTAGGGTTTTTTTATAACCGGAGACATGACATTGAGATTTGTGCACTGCCCATTGCAGGCTAAATTAGTAAGACTATTTATTTAAACTTACCCCCTAAGGGGTGGAAACTCCCAAGATGGATTAAAAATTTGGTTGAAACAAGCATACTACCCATGTGTGAAGAATTTATTGACCAAGCCTGAGAGTAGTATGTCTCTTGGAATGTATTTAATTCACTTTATGCTATGAAGTTAATTTCATAGGAATTATCTCTGAGAAACTATTTCATACAAAATTTAGACAATGAATTAACAGACAAATGGCTGCTTATGATATGTTTGTCATGTTATGTGTATTCCCAAAACCTGGGAATGCACATAGTTAACTCTGTTTAACAGTAATGTAAGTGTTCAGATAAAGAAAAAAAGGGATCAGAACCAGTAAAAATAAAAGGTACTGTGCACCGCACAGAATTTTCCTAGCTTTTATCTTAAATAAACAATTTACCAAAACTTGCAGGATTTGTGAAACGAAATAATAGGTCTATACATTGTTAGATACATTACACCAAAGAAGCCATGGGGCCACTGTAGCTTAGACTGGCTGGCAAATTTTTCTTCTTCAAAGATTTATACACAGGCCATCTTTCATTTGAGTAACAAACAATTTACTTGTAGTTAGCTTTTCTACTTCTTAAATTTTTCACTTCCGTATAAGTTCATCTAGTTTCAAGGTTTATTTATTCTATTTTGTGTTTTTATTTTATTTTTTTTAATGTACGGGTTGAATTCTATCTTATAAAGGACACTGGCACTGGTTGATTATGGTAAAGTCGTAAAGCTTGTGTTGGCGTAAGATGTGCATTTAATGTATGTTTAGGGTCTTATGAGGGACACTACTTGAGGAAGTAAATCTTCTTTTAGACTTTGAATTCCATAGAAAATAAATAAGAAATATTGGCTATTTTATATTTTCATTTGAATTACGTAATATGAAAAGAGGTATCCTATTCTTCTACACGAACGCTTACATCATTTTCATTAATTTTATCCTCAAACTGCCATCAAACAACCTAGCATCTCTTTAGAAACTTCTGATAGTAAGGATATATCGATTGTTTTAATATCATTTAAACTTCGTCTTGTGTTTATTTCATTTGAATAAAACAGTAAAAATGTTTCAGAAAATTCTCAATTATTGGGAATTTATGAAGAACAAACTTGAAATTCATTTTGGGATCAGTTAAACAAATTTCACACACATACACACTAAATACTAAAAGAAAAAAAGCTTTAATATTATGTGACTGCAATAATTAAAACTTAATTCTATTTATAATATATGATTAAAGTTACTAAAATATTATGGCCTTAGCTACAAAAATAGTTGTAAATTTAAAACAAATAGTTAAAATCTGTGGTAAAAAGTGACAAAGTGAGAAAGATGACTCAATGACATCACTTACGTTATTGTGATGTGTCACTGATGAGACTCCTGATTTTCTAAAACACATTTTGTCTGTATCAATTTGAGTTTTTCTCTTTTCACGATTTCACGTTTGAAGGATATAATTTTAGGAGTAAGAGTAGGCCTAGATGAGAAATAAAGTAGGCCCGGATGAGAAATAAAGTTGGCAAGTATATTTCGTTTCCGTCTACGGAAGTTTTGTTTTAGAGATAGAATCGTTCAAAAATGTAAGTGTAGGCCTACGCGTGGGCGGCTGAAATTACCGAGAAAAGATATTAGTTGATGTAGGTGATAAGTTATATGATCCCGAATTCGGTTCTATTTGCAGGATATTTATTCAAAGTAAATTTGTATTTTATATCAAAATTGTAAAAGTGATGTTAGTTATTATTAAACCATTTGTTTCTATGTCATATACAATATACATCTATACATTCCTTTTACAGTCGTGTTAATTAATGGGCTATATAAAGCATCAATGGGAGAAAATCGTAAAATTATTATTTACATAAAAAGTGCATTTATTTGAGTTAGTTTTCTTCTTCGTAATGGGTAGGTAAATACAAACATATTTTATTTGTGTCTGGGTAATACGTGGGTTATGCAATATAAAAGCAATGGAAGCGTAAATCATAATTTTTGGATCAAACACATTATTCACGTAGGAGTAATGTGTAACATTTTTACAATATAGTCTTAGGCAAATCTTTCACAAACTTTGGTATACATTTTTTAAATTTTACTTCATTAACGTAACCAACTGCTTATATTTACAAATTTAGAAACATATGATGCATACTGTAACATATATTTAAATTTTTCTGCAAATCAAATTATTACTAATAATATGTTTTTAATTTTGTCACCAGTAAAGTTAATTTTATATTGAGCTCAATAAAACACTGCCCTTGAAACATATTTTATCAATAGTGTTTTCTTTATATTAAAAAGTTGTTTTTTAGTGTAGTCAATATTTACATTATACTTTCCAGGGCTGTACGCATGAGGGGGTAGTAGGGGGTGTTTTGGAGTTCAGACCCCTTCCATCGAGAAATAAATTCACACTATATAAAACAACATCACTATAATTAGACGAGAACCAAAATGGTTCCAAGAGTAGATCCCAGCGAGAAGCGATATTTGTAAGAATACTACTTAATTATTTCTTACCTGAAATTTAATATATATTTTGGACAAACTGGGGTAAGCTGTTGGTATCACTCTGCGTCATGAATGGTTGAGTGCTGCGATTTTTTATTTTTTTTATGCTTACATGTTTTATCGTCCCAATAAAATACAAATATTTAAACTATTTTTTTATTACTTGAGGAAACATCTGAATAATATCTTATGTGTTCATAAAAAATAATTTTTGAGCCTCCTCTCCATTTACAAAAATCCTGATACTTTCTGAACCGATTAGATTAAAAGTAATTTGCATTAATTAATCATAATTATAAACCTTGAAGGTTATATAAAATATAATTCTTTAATCATCATAAATATCATATATGGGATATTTCTAAAGTGCAAAAAGCTTAATATTGATATAATACAAAACATTTAAAAATCTACATATTATGTACACAATATAGAATAATAAAAGTTTGTTGGCTGAGTGGATTTATGATCCATTATAAGAAACATAAAAAACCTTTTAGTAAACGAGAGGACAAATAAGTAAAATGAATTATTACATCTTATATTTAGTTTACTTGCATTATTTTTTTATCACTAAGTAAACTTTATTGTATGGAAGTTTTGTATAAACTAGAGTAAAAAAAAATAAAATCACAATACAAAAAGAACATTTAAAAAAAAATCCCATCAAGAGAAAGAAGTTTCTTCTCGTTTTCGAACACCCCTCTCCCCACCTTTCTTCCTTTTCTCTCTTCTAACCCCCCCCCGACCCATCCCTACTCACCCCCCAGGTTGTCATTGTGAAGTTGCTGACTCGCTCAGGGTGCCCACGAGGTAAATTTTGTGTGGAAGGAAAAAAAAACAACTGGTTGGGTTGGGGAGATTGTTGGTGAAACTAAAGTGGAGTCACAATTCGAAAGTTGGCAGACTTGTTCTGATTGTTGAGTAGTTTGGAACCATCAACAAAGAGTATGAGATGATGATAATGAAGGGTTATAAGGAAGACAGATCTAAGTACAGAATATATATATATACATGTGTGTATATATACATATATATGTACAGTAGCCCCATGGATTCTTTGGTGCTGACTGACAGCTCACAGCTGACGGCTGACGGCTTTGAAAAGCTACCAGACCAATTTATGTATCCCTACGCCGAACCATATGATCTGCAAAAAACATGTGTTTAGCAGCTGTCACTTCTGACAGTCAAAATTTAGGTATATACCTAAATGTTGACTGTCAGCTGTCAACTGTGAACTGTCAGTCAGCACCAAAGAAGCCATGGGGCTACTGTATACATACATATGTGTATATATACATATATATACACACATACACACACTTGAACTATATTTATGTCACCGTGTCTCACTATACTTTCGGGCTATAGTACACATATTTACTAGTTATGCTATGTGTCAAAGATGAGAAAGGTTGAATTTAGAGGAAGAGTATCATAATTTGCATGGAGGTAAAGTGAATACTATTGATCAAAAACCACCTTCATTACACCAGACTGGGATTCAAACCCAGATCTTCCAATCTATTATGAGAGTAATGCGTTTAGAACATTCGGCCACCTAAGAGAGTTACTTGAATATAAATGTTGGAAACTTGGCAAACAAAAAAGTTTAAACTGAGTCAAATATTTAAAACAATTGGAGCCTAATTTTCTGAAACTCATGTCACTGAATAATAATATAAAAAAATGTAAATAATGTAAAAAAATGCTTAAAATAAAAAGAAAATTAAAACAATTTTTTGTTATGAAAATTTTGACTGCCAAAAGTGACAGCCTCTCAACATATGATCTTGGAAATAATAAAGTTTGGCGAATAAATACATGAGTGNTTGGCGAATAAATACATTAGTGTAGATCTAGTAACTTTTCTTAGCTGTCAGTTACAAACACCTACTACGCTGGATATACAGTATTGTAATGCGTAGTTTATTTTTACTAAACCTAGGTCATTTTATTAAAATGTAAGCTATAATCAGAAAATAACTTAAATTGAGAGGGTAACCTGGTGGTCTAGGAGTAAGGTGTCAGACTTCTGGTCTGACGTCCGGGGTTCAATCCTCGGTCCCGGCACAGATTTATCTGACTGCCAAACCCTTCCTTCACCTCTGACAAGACGTGTATTAACCACAACTTGTGAATGTGAGGAATGCCAGGCCTCCACCGTGGTTTGGATCCCACGTTAAACTGTAGGTCCTCCATTTCATCTCACAATCACCCTACCATTACACATTAGCGTAAGTGCGTATAACTTGAATGGGTAGTAAGACGTGGTGCTAATAATAATAACTTAAATTGAGTTGGATGAATCTAATAGTTTTTATAGCTAAATTTTTTGTTTATATTTATTCTTTGTTCGTTCATATATACTCACTATTTATTAACTCCTACATTTTTTTTGTTTTATTCCCTTACTATGTAATCACTTATTTTCTCATTAGTTTATATTTATTTATAAACTTGCTGGTATGCCCGTTCCTTACACGGATATTTTTGTTAGTTTTAATATATGAAATTAACCACAGGGAACAGTAGTCTAACCAAATCTTAGACTACGTTAAAATATTATTCATTTATTTTATTAAATTGTGAAACAAAACGCAAAAGTAATCTGACTAATACACAATGTCAAAATAGAGATATAATCTGAACAATTTAAAAGCTGACATAGATCTTGAGGGTTGAATTATAACTTCTCTGTACACAATACTTTGAGATCTTGTCTGTTGGTGCCTATAGAAAGAAATAAGAATGTCATGGCATAAATGATTGGTTGTTAGGGCTGTAATTAAATAAAATCAAAAGTATTTTAGCATTTGTTCACCACATTAATCCCGTTTACCATTTTTACCCATTTTACCCGTTTTGCACTTTTTGCCATTTTTACACCTTTTTAACCTTTTAGCACTCTTTACTAAGAATTAATGCCCTGTTTGCCCTTATTACCCTATTTACCACCCTGCTTACAATGTTTACCCACGTTGCCCTTTCCACACCGTTTACGCCTTTTACCCCGTTAACTTTTATACTATATTTTCCCCCCTTTTCCCCCGTTTTGCGACGTTTTAAACTTTATAAACATTTTAATTTTTTTGACTCCTTCAAACCTTTAAACCCTTTTTATTTGTATTATCTACTTTTGGGCCTTTTTGCCCTGTTTACAATTTTTGCTCAATTGTGTCCTTTTCACCATTTTTGACATTTGTCGTTTATTGAAATTTTTTTCAATTTTTGTCCTTTTGGTATTATCACCCTTTTGATTAGATTTACTTTTTACCATTTCTATCATAAACAAATTTAATTTGTATTCTACATTATGAAAGGGTATTTAATATTAACACATTTTATTCCACTACCTTCTTATTTACTCCTTAACTAGTTTTTCATACTAACCCCCTGCATTATTAATATTCCTTAATATTAGTATTACATATTTTCCAACTCATTTTATCATAATTCCTTAACTATACTTTTATATTCACAAACTCTTTTCTTTATTCGTAACCTTTCTTTCATATTTCCCCGCTACTTTGTAAATGTAACAATCATTCTCGCGTATATGTTCACAATAATTTTCTACTTTATTCACTCTATACTTTCATTTTATCTCGTTTAGACAATCATTCACGTGACAGCTAAAAAAGGAAGTATTTCGATAATCGCTAGCAAAATCGAATTCGAGATCTTCATGGTTGTCGACGTTTCATGAACCCAAAAAAGTGTTTTTCCATCATGCCATTTATTTTTTCATCGGCCTAAAGCCGAAATATTTTAACCGATTTGGCTGAAACTTGGTAGATAAGGTTTTCATACGGTTCCACAGAGGCATTTTATTTTTAAATTATTGATCTAATCCTAGAATTAAGAGTATTTTACTTACGGTTGAAACGAAAAGTAGTAGATTTTCATGAAATAGGTCCTTACGATTTTGCTTAAAATTTCTATAAATGCACATCTTAACCCTAACATTACAAATAAAATAGCTTTTTCATTTTCCCAGGCTACTTTGCGTAAGTTAATATCTCCAATTTTCATGTCTTCGATACTCTTTAAGAAACAAAATAGCTTAGCATCGAATTTGTAAGACTATTAAAAATACAAAACTATTATTTAAAATATCTTTCTATAACACGAATGGCTTCCAATCTATAAATATATATTTAATATAAGAATCTGGGTAGCGGGGAGTTAAAAATTTACTTAATCAATACATATAAGATAATTTGAGAACTATTTAATAATCACCTCCAAATTGTGGACTCGAAAAATGGGGGTGGGATCTCAAAACGTTCAAAACCAATATAAATTTTTCTAGCACCTAGCTAGTGATGACAGAACAATTAAAATAGACAATACTCGTATGTGCTGACACAGCAAATTAAATCTATATATATATATATATATACTCATATAAATCTATCTCTACATATATATATAAATATATATAATCATATTTTTTTACACTCCCATTTTAATATGTTTCTGAAACAGTGTGCCTTACTTTATCAGTGCCATTTTCCCCATTATATATCTGTTACAATATATATTATTTCATTTCATTTATCTTATGATCAATCTTAGACAACTTATTTTAATTTAATATAAAATAATGGTAAAATATCTTACAAAAGTGGGAGATAATATAATAATGAGGTGATGAATTAGATTTTGGAAAATGAATGAAAGAGTATTGGATAGAAACACTGTAAAATAGTAAAAAAAAACCTCATCATCATCATCAAAAGTGAAAAAATCCTCATTTAATCATGAACCATTGATTACTATTTTTAGACGAGTTTTATAAGAAATTTCAAATATTTAAATCTTGCTTGACAAACGTTCCAAATACTACTTAATTATTTCTGTAAAATTATTGTATATTAAAAACATCACTCATATTGTTTAAGTAAACTTTTATTGCATTCTATGAAGTTAATGTAATACGTAGTCAGGGATCCCAGCGAGGCTAAACGAAATCTTAGTAGCTACGATTATTTTTTTGTAGAAATGTATTAATATGTGTATAGTTTTTGTGAGAAAACAAATAGCACCCTATTTCACCTCCTCCTAAAAAGAATAACACTATTCATAATTTTCTTGAACACTATTAAGAGGCTAGCCTAGACTCCGCGTACTCCATTCACCCTGGAAGGAAGTGGTATTTCCTTGACGAACTACACTATGATCCTCAACTTCCTAGAATAGTTCATAGTGGAAGATAAACTCGCTACCTTACAATATAAAGGAAGGGTACATACCATATCAGGTTTACAAAAAATTGGGCTCTATAAATTAAGAAATATTTGGTCTTATATTGTTATGGGACCTTCGCTCATACTTTCATTGCTATGCAAAAATAAAAACTGTTACATTAAATTAAAGTCTTAATGAGTTCTTTGTTAAATGTTTATATCTATATTAATGTTACTTTCATTACAATAAAAATGTTAAGGAAGCTCTTCAACATGCTTTATTGATAGATTTGTTAATCACTTCCCTCCCCCTTCACTCTTTCTCCAATAAAAATTATAATATTAATTCAGAGCTCACTTGAACGCTCTTAGAATTTGATCTCCTTGGATGAATGAAACTTTCCAGTAAGTTGGCTTGGACTGCGTGTTTTCCTCACGGCCTTCTAGATATTTTCTCTCTTTGTTCTAAAACTTGTTCCACGGCCCACTAAATCCTACCACTAAATTTTCAGGCCGATATCTCAACGCGTAGGAAAGAGAGAGAGAGAGAGCGGTTAGGGGAAGAGATGAGAGTTTATTTTCTTCGCTCTCGTTGAGAAGTACAAGATGTAAAGACTTTATTACGATTTAACCACTCTACTATAGTTGTCGTGAAAATAAAAGGGCTAATATATTTTGTTTTAAATGTTTAAAGATAATTTCTAACAACCAAATCAAATCACAATAGTTTTACAAATAAATGTTATGACTTCTCATATAATATACTGGCAGAAGTACCCGCCCTTGCCTGAGGCAACCACGCAATGGATTGATTTGATTTATTCTCAAACAGTTTTTAATTAATTAACGATCAGATTAAAATATTAAAATTCCAACTTCAAGGTGCAAGTGTTCGTGCACAGAGGTTACTAATTTTTAAATTTAAAATCTTTAAATGTTTTATGACTATATATCACGCAATGCTCATGACAGACACACAAATTCCTCCTTTTATTAGTATATAGATAAGAAGATTATATAAATAATCAATAGTAATATAAATAAAAATAATGAAATAATAAAATATATGTTATTATCAACAATAGAAAACAGTGATATTTATAATGTAAAACACTATCCAAATACCTGCTTTGAAAAAGATTGTTAGTCATATTTTAACAATTTTATTTTATTTTTATAAGTCAGCTGTAAACTAATCTTCATTTTAAAATTAAAATAACAATTATCCTTTAGATACGACTATATAACATCTAAATGTCTAGTTTAAACTAAATCCATCAAGCCATTTCGGGCATATCGCCAGGTACCGAAGGACAAATGGACAATTTTTTTAGTTTGGAAGCAATGGTAACTGGGGGGACAAGGGTCATCTCGTGGGATTTTTGACCATACAATTCTAGGCACGGTCTTAATATATTCGTATTTATCTGTAGGCTAAAATTTCAAGGGCTATAAGCTCAAAAACCGGGCAAGTACTGGGTGCACCCAAAAATCAAATTCCGCCCAGTAATTATGTCCCACGGTTATTTAAGTGTCAAAAATGTACCTATATTGTAGATTTAATATTATATACATTTCTTAGCACCACGTTTTATTTAGCCGTTTAGGTTATACTCTTTTAATACAGTTTTTTTTCAAGATTATGCCTAGCTCTGCGAATATAAACAATATTTTATGTCCAAGGCATTTTATAAAACGTAACAAACATTAGTTTTACATAATATCGTATTACACTATAAGCATTATTCCAGTAGTACCATGTAGTTCAACAGTTATTCTAAAAACTTTTCTTGGCGATGTCTAATTTAACTGAATACCCACGAATTTTTCCATCTACATTGACTCTTTACCGCGAAAGATATTTTAATGCATTTTAAATTAAGCGTAAAAAGCGAAAAGATAATAAACATTTTAATATATAATGTCTTTAATATTTATGGGTAAGATGATCCTATTATCTAGAGCAGGGACAGTTAAAAAGTCTTGTTTCTTAATGCATTTCTTATTTAGGAAAATGGGACAGTTATAATGTATAAAGAAGTAGCCGGGCATTATATTTAAATTCGTGAATAAAGTCTAAGACATATTCAGGGATGTAGCTACATGAAAGAAGATATCTCACTGTTAAAAAATTACTAAAATAACTTTCATATATTCATACATTCATATTCATTCTTCATCTGTCACTTTTACTTATAACATCAATGCCCATTAATTAATTTTATAACTACTGTTTTCAATGTAGCCATACCATATTCTTATTATTATTTTTTTTTTTACAAATTTACAATATACCATGCCAAAAAATTTTGATTGTTACAAAATGATCAACTGAAACAAGTTGTCACATAAAAGTATCTACCCTATAGTTAAGAAAATTTAATGTATCACATATTTGGAATATGGAATTTGGTATTGATGGTAAATGTTGCAAATAGAGTATGGAGTTAAAATATATAAGTGTTTAGTAAAATAAATGATAAATGCGGAAAAATATTGATGGTTAAAATTTTAAAAGTGATTAAAATGTACCAACCTCAAAGTCTATTGAGTAAAAGAGATAAGAACAACGATGATGTTATAAAATGAATACATAAAATGGATAGAAATATTCCTGGAAAAAGGGCCCTTATTTTTTTCTAAGAATGGATACTAAAGTTAATTTAATATAGACTTGTCCATTTTGACATTTAATTTAGGGATCCTTATTCAAATCGAAAAATTTTTCAACTATAAAATGTCCTTAAGTTATTTGTCTCTATTAATTTATGGTAAACTCCATTCACCCTACTCACCATTGTATCATTAAACTTACATTTAAATATAGGAAAAGTCAGATCCATACCACAACCACAAAACCATGAAAAGGTTTAACATGATGTTCAATATTATTGCATTTAGGTCTCATTTTGTATAGATTTAATTTTTATAAATTACTCACCTAATCATTAAGGTACCATTAATATCATCATGTTCTATGTACTAACATGAATAAATAGAAAAAAATCTCTCAGTAAAAATGGCTAGAATTAGATCCTGGTTTGGAACAAAATAATATTCTCCTTCACTTAGTAAACATTCCAAATCTGGGGGTACTGTGTTGGTTTTTTATGACTCATTTGAAATTACTATTTTAAAAGAGAGAAGAATATTTTCATCAAAACGTAATATATATGAAATAAGATTTTTCAACAGAGGATATGAAATATTTCTGAGTCTATTATTATTAAATAAATATGTTTTTATCCGCAGATATATCTTCTTTGCCAGTTTCAGAGAATGTTATTGACACTTGAAAAATTCGAATGTGTATCGTGGGTATTTTTGTTTGTGCAAGAGTGGAACGAGTTGGTAGTGTTGAAGGGATTGGGGGCGGGGGGAGAGTAGGATGGCATCACTCAGAATTATTTCCTCTCCAGCAGTTTAATTAAAAGTTTTAAGAACTTTTCCATCACTTGGCCTGAAAATGACACACGATATCGTGGAGTTTTCTTAAGGGTTAGGTCAAAGCTCACCTTCAGCATTAAACAAATTATAAAATAAATATACTAAGCCAAACTGGTTCAATTTATTTAAAACAAGCTTCCTCTAATTGAAGGGAATGTGTTTTGTCTAGCAATGTAATTCAAAAGAACTACCATTAATTACATATATAAATATATTTGAGGAAAATGATTTTTCATCCATTAAATACTATGCCAATTATCAACTAACTAATGAATTCGCAACTATTATTTTTGGTGGATTTATTGTAACAAGTTAGTTTTATTATTTTTACTCTAGAATATTTATGTTATAAGTCTAGTAAATACATCTACTAAAACCTTTGAATATTAATGTTTTAGTGGTTTTATTGAGTATATTTAAAAAATAATTACTCTACTGTTAAGTAAAAAACTCTTATGTATAGTAAAGTCTCCATAAAAGCGTATTTTTATAAATAATGTAGGAATTATATGATATAATTTGTTTTTCTAACTATGAATAAAATAAGAAAATTTTGCAGAAAAATATGTATATTATAAATGCGTCTCTATTACATCAATAAATACTCAACTACTATAGGCCTATATAATTTATACAATAGACATTACCAAAAATTAGTGAAAACGTAGGTCAAAAATATTAAACAGTGTTGGTACAGTTCAGCTTGCTGTTTAGAAAGATTCAAATCACAGACCAAATCGTTCAGTTCCTTTAGTTTTATGGGGTGAGGCGATTTGTCATGAGTTTCAGGGATGTACTCTTCCAAAGGTCGTGCATTTTCTGCTTCACTTTCCTCTGCTGGTTCTGATGAAGTGGTTTGAAATGACACGCACGAACAGGTAAGCCTTCCCCATGAGGCACAGGCATATGAACTGAAGAAACATTAGGATATTTAATTGTATGTTTAGTTTTATTGGAATGTCCTGCAATATTTGTCAGGCAAAAATAACAGTCCAAATGATCTTTTGGCTCGCACCAAACCATTGGAACAGAAAACGGCATGGCTCGGCGGTTTCCTTTCATCCCTTCTATAAGGGTAGTTGTGCAGACTATGCAAGCAATATGAGGTGCAAAGGGTTTATCCTGATCTCCAAGAGCACAATCAAAGTACAGTTTATAAGCCTTCTTATATAAGTCAGTGATTGGCTTTCTTTGGGTTTTTGGAGTGAACTTACCACATAATAGAAACAGTTATTGGGGTGGTTTACACAAACATGAAGTCTAGCAGTTGTCATTACGTTAAGAACACTGTACTAACTATAACCTAAAAATATCAGAACGTCTCACTAGCTCACACAGGAAAATCAAAAACACTAGCAACACAAACTAAGGTATCAATAAAGAGAGATATACAAAGCGACTAACACCATCCAAGTTTCAACACGCACTAAACAGCAGGGCTAATGTGGCTAGCTGAGTCACCTCTAACAGTCAATGGCAGTACCATTCCTCCTCAACTAAATTGCTCCGCCATCTAGTGAATATTTTTTTAGAACTTCTTCCATCATATATTGCATTCAAATACAGAGAGCAACCAGCAGAGTCAGTGATAATTCATGAAAAAAAAGAGAACACAAACATAAAGATCTAGAAAAAAAAAGATTAAAAAATAGTAAAAGTCTCAAATAACTTAAAAACTTTACGTGACAGAGAATTTACGAAGGCAGATTCGGATTTTAAAACCAAAAGTATATATTAATTGATGTATCATATACCAGATGCAAAATTGCTGCTAACCAGTGTAATTTGACAATTTAGTGTGCCCTAATTGACGGTTTTCAAACCACTTGATCTAATTTCGTATAAGCCAGTTTATTTGTATTTTGAAAAGAATAGACTATTTTGACAGCCATAGCCAAAATAGGTTATTTATGGCTCTATTATATTTCTCAATCAAATCACCACAGAAAGGACACCACCCGAAAGTTTAAAAAGTTACCATATACACACACTACACTAAATCTCGTGTAAAACCATTATCAATTTTCTATGTTCGGTGAAAACTTGTATTACTGTAAGAGCTATTAATTGCTACCCCGCATTTAAATATATTGTAAGAGCATAATTATTTTAAGGTTTATTATGGGACGAGGTTAACCCACGCTTGTACATTTCCTTGGAAGTCAAGAGTGTTGGGTTGCCATCCTGCTGAGAATAGCATATATATAATATATATTGCATCCTGTTGACGAGTGAGCATGGTGCGACCGATGGACCTTCCTGGCTTGTTGGACATATCGAGATCAGCAAGTTTAAGTAATAGTAATAACACCTTGTTTAGTGATTGGTTGATTAAAAAGTAGGGGTGGAGCTTCACCCCAGTTGAAGAGAAGCCATGCTTGGTGCAAGAGAGTCATCCTCTAGCAACCACTGACTAAGACACGGAGGGAAAAAATGTGATCTGGAAGTTCCCCCACCGGAGGGTCGATCGTGGGTCTATAGGATGTTTTGCGAGTCCCGTTATCGTGCATGCTCCCTCGTCACGGGAGATCTACCCGGTTACCGATGTAGTAGTTTAGTCATCTGAACTGATTAATAAATATATCTTATTGGACTAACACTCGAGTCTCACTCCCCACGAACCACCCATTCCAACCTCTACCGCTCGGGGTCTATCCCAACCATGTAAGTCCCTACGCTGCCGCGGTAGTGCTGTAGTTAGGGTTGGCTACCAGGCATCCAAATAAAATGGGGAGCGTTATAATATTTACTTTATCACTAAAAAAATACTTTTTAATAAGTAGCCTAGTTTGAAATTTACTAAACTATTTTTTTATCATCATGAGTGTTTAACTGGCTGTATCAACCCACGATACACAAACTATAATAGATTATTTTGTTTGTATGATAATATGTATAATGGCTAAGCTCCCACCAGTGGTCACGCAAACAAAGACGTCATTCTCGCCTTGTCTGGTTTTAATGTGATAGGAATGTCCGGGTATGAATTCCATCTGGGTGTACTGGGGTGTGTTTATTTTTTTATTGATAGTTTCTCACGACCATAAAAATACTGGTAACATTACTTTAAATTCTGCCTTCCTCTTCCTTACCACATTATTTTGAAATACCCGGAACCTGGATGGGTAATAACAAATCAAGCATAAAAAAATAACCATCTAAAGAATTAGAGTGAATGGTTTTAAGTGTATTATATACATCGTTTTCTGTTCATTATTATATGGAGGTCCAGGTTATAGGTTTCCCTGAGCTTAGTACTTGAATTAATAAAAGTGTATGAAAATATTGAGGGAAATCTCGTATACAGGGTGGGGCAGAAAATGTTGACACATTTAATAACATTGTATCTTTACTATTTTAGTTACTAAATGTTTCCAATTAAATTTAAAATAACAACAAAAGATTGACCATTTTCTACATACCCTTGAATTTTCTTTAAACATTATCCTTAAGATGGTCACCATTATATGCAATAACTTGTTTTATGTACTTCTCGAATCTTTACATGACTTTACGCAATGCGTCTTGTTGAATTACTTCAACTTCCATCACATACGAAACAGTCAGGATTTTTTTTAAGTCTGGTGAGCGTGGTGGCCAGGTGGTGTCCCTAAATGCTCAAACGAGGTGCCCAGGAAACATATTTTTGTGAAGCAACTCTATTGATGGTCAACCTTTCTGAGCCCTGAACTACAACGTAAGGGTATGGATGCCAACAATATGTGATTCCAACGAGATGGGGCAACAGCCCACACAACCTGAAGATCAATAGCGGTGGTTCACAAAATGTTTCCTGGGCACCTAGTTTCACGATTGTGGGACATAGCCTGTTCACCACGTCAACCAAACTTAACAACTCCAGACTTATTTTGTGGGGCAGGTTAAAGAGCCATTTTTACGTGCCTGACCCAAGAATAATTCAGGAACTTAAAGAAAGAATTTTGGTGGAAGTTGGAGTAATTAAACAAGAGACATTGCGCAAAAACATGTCAATATTCTAGAAGCGCATACAACAAAGTATTACAAATAATGGTGGCCAACTCAAGGACATTGTTTGAAAAAAAGAATAATTCGAGGGCATGTAGAAATTTGTAAATCTTTTCTTGTTATTTTAAATTTAATTTGGATCATTTAGTAGTTAAAATAATTAATATATATTGTTATTAAATGTCTAAACACTTTCTTCCCTATACTGTACAATAAATGCAAACAAAAAAGGTAAATACCCTGTCATATATTAAAAAACACTTCTTCTAACAGTTTATCTTAATTAACTTTTACTGACCCATTTAATTTGCCGAATAATGTAAGATGTCACTCTCAGTACTGTACTGTCGATGAAGGGAAGATAGGGGTTAGAATTCCGGTCGGATGTACTAAGGCTTTTGTTAAAAAATGATCCACTCTCTCTACGCAAATTTGTGTTAACTTTCTCTAAATTCAACACTAAACATCCCAAACACAGCTTAATCAGTAAATATGGGTAATACCCGAACGGCTAGCAAGATGCGACAGGAAAAAAATAAGTTTAGCCAGCTATATCGTGATAAATATTCAACTCCACAAATTTATCCTCTAATATTATCAGCTGATTGTGTCGGAATCCCTCCCTGTACCATATTTTCACTCACACCTCTGTATATGTTGTCGTTATAAAAAAGCTAGAGGGGCTCTTCAGACTTGCCAACCACCCCGTGAAGATGTTACGCTCTGATTTCAGTGCTACCAACTTTACAAACCCCTTGACATTTAGAATGCATCTGTGTAAGAAAGTTACAACTCTCATGTGAATAAATAACATTATTATACTGTGTATCTTCTTTAAAAAGTTGGCGATATTATAGCACGTCCATAATCGGATGTATTTTGATCGAGATATCCAGCCTATTTGAAGTTGACCAAAAGCCCGTCATTTTGGAGTTTTCTCCTTTTTTATTACTATTTTTTACTTTAAAAATATTATGGGATTTAATAAAAGTAAAAACGACAAAATAAAATGATAATGTTTTATTTTAAACATAAAATAAACATAAAAATTAGTTACCATATCTTTACTGAGAAGACATTGGAGAATATAATATGCTATAGTATCAATTTTATGTTAGTATAAAAATATGTATTATACAATTATTTGTAAATATTTTCTTTGATGTGAAAATAGTGGGATTACTTAAATTCAGTTTAGTAGAAGTCTTCCCATATATTAACATAAATCGTTTATAGGAGTTGTTGTTATATGGACATATGCCTAAAATAATAATAATGCTAATACACACTAGAAAAAATTAAACTAAACTCTTTTTAACGCATTGTGTAGTTAAGGAACTAAAAATCAATTACTTGTAAAGTATTTTGAACAATTTTAAGTGTAATTACTTTGATAGCAGCCCCACACGTTTATATTTTAGTAGTATCATAAAAAGCGTGCCATAATGCTTTGTATTAATGGCACTAATGAATAAAAATATGAAAATTGACGGGAAATTTTATATTGTTATCACAATAAATTGCCATGGAATTTTATTCTGAAAATACTTATGAAAAAATTAATAGTACGGAACTCCGCACGGACTTTCTCGCTCTATTGTTTAAAAATAGAGATATTTACTCAAAACTCGTAATATATGTGAAACGAAATAATATACACTAGCAAACCCAAGCATAAATTGCACTATACTTACGTAAAACATTTTTTAAGTCCCGGGTTTTAAATTTTATAGTTTTAGTTTTAAAAAAAAGTCCTCAATTGTATGTTTGGACTAATAAAAATGATCGATTTTGGGTCCACAAGAGTCAACACTTCGTATTAAAATTTCGACTTCCGGTTAAAATTTTAACATTTTATTAGGTTTAGCACATCTTCAGGTCATCGCATTGCTATTCAATTCCTCACTTATAAATTTTGACCAATAAAAAATATCAATATTGACTATAATTGAGTCTAAAATGAAGGAGATAGATCATTGTTGTACAAACATTTCTCCTAAGAGGTTAAAGGAAAAATAACTAACTTTTTGAAAGACTTACCTATATTTAATTACTCTATGTCATTACAGAATTATTGCGTTAAAACTTAAGTAGCATCTCTTTACAACTAAAGCTCACATTATTGTATTGATATATTCTCCAATATCTCAAAAACTGTTGGTTTTATAAAAATATATTTCATATAAAAGTTTTTTTATTTTTAATAGTACTATAATTTTGCAATGATAAGTTATTTATTATCTGAAATAGTTGCGAAGATACGAAAATTTCCGCTTCTGTAAATTACCCTAAAATTCATTTTCATAGAAAAATCAAGATAGCCATTTTATTTATGATCTTAATCAACGCCTAAATACGAATTTTAATCAATATCGTTAGAGCCGATTTTGAGGAAATCGATTTGTTTCCCTTCTCACTTTATATTAATCTACTCTAAATTTTAAGGTTAAACAGACACACAGACAGAATGCATTGCAAAAACTACTTTTTAGTGTTCGGGGGATAATGAGACGTCGACATCCATCAACATTTCAGGTTAAATAGACCTACATATTTTCAATGATAAGTAATTTCATTTCTCAAAGAGTTACGGATGAATGATAAATATAAAGAACTTACGCATTAGACCGGAACCATTACAGTCATTTTGCCGAAATATTGAGGGTAGCCATTTTGTTTTAAATATTTATAAATGTTCATAAATGAAATTTAATCAAAATTGTTAGAGCCGATTTTGATTAAATCGACTTTTTCTCTTTTTGTCCTTCAGTAAACTACCCTTAATTTTAGGATTAGATATCCAATTCCAAAAACTCCCAGGGGCAACCCTATGAAAACCTAGATACCAGGTTTCAGCCCGATCGGTAAAATAGTTTAGACTCTAGTCCGAGGTACAGACAGACAGACAGACAGAAATTCAAAAACTACTTTTTTTGGCTTCGGGGGGTCATGAAACGTCAACATTCATCAAAATCTCAAGTTCGATTTTTTTGACGATCACAATACTTAATCTACTTGTAAGATAGCGAGAAAGTAAAACGTTAACTTAACATATATATTTGTGATTCCGAAAAATTTCTCCGGAGGTTGTTTTTACATATTACTTATGATCAAAAAAACATATAATTGTATTCATAAAAATATACAGTGGAGCTTTATTTGACATATAATTGAGATCTCAAAATATAAAGCCATGGTGTTTCATCCCATATGTATTCCCTCAAATCAGAGCTTTACAAATATTTTCAAAGTTAACTTTAAAGTTAAGCAGAAAAGTTTTTCTTCTGGTGTTTGATAATATTTACAGCAAATTGCTCAGATTAATGAACTTTAAACACTTTAGAGATACAACGGAGTGTTAAAAGCTACTTAACTCCCACGTGTTCTTAATTTTAACTTTTTTTATTAGTTAAAAAAGTAAGGTAAATTGCAATTAAATAAGTTAATTATATTGCATGAGTAAGTATTTAAATAATTAAATAACTCTGTGTTAAAAGTTAAATAAAGAAAAATTAACTAACTAATTAATGCTTAATTTTTTTTTACCAGTTAAAGACTACTAAAGCAAGGCATCTTTATTTCAGGCAAAAATATAGATTAAACTTCTGAAACAAAATATTTTATCTCATTTTTACTTCACGTCATTTATATTTTTAGACGTCATTTTCTAAATAAATACTTGTTTGTTTTACTCACTTGCAATATCAAGTTTTATCGGAGTTTCGAGATGTACTGCGGGCGTTATCTAAGCAGGGGTGGCCTGAGGTAAATTTTGCGTCCAGACAGGATTAATTTTTGACACCCCCCTATATAGATGGGGGAAGTTAGGAAAATATGAAAATAATCCCCAAACCTAACAACTCCAAAACTAATGTAGCCTGGGCATGATATAAAAATAATTTGAAGAGAAATTCCACAAATGGTTATCATCCTCCAAACGTTTCACTGCGAGATTATATGAAAATGGTTAGTATTACAAATAAAATTACAAAAACACGTTTTATAGTAAATGTTCTCTTCTTAATTTTTTTCTAAACAAGCACTTGCATATAATGAACGGCCTACGTGATAATTGCAATAAACAATTTAAACAAGGCCGTAGCCAGCCAATAATTTCATGGGGGGTTTGGTGGGTATATACCCCAATTTCCGGAAGCTAGAAAAAATTATAAAGAATAAAAAGTTCTAGAAGCTATCTGAAGTGATTTTTATGGCAACATTACCCCCTAACTGCCGAAGGCTAAGACAATTTCTCCTCTAGAAGCTCTATGAAGTGCTTTTTAATGTAACACAGCCCCCTAATTTGTACTTGTATCTTAATTTTGATATTGTTTGAACCATAAATAAAGCCATATATATTTTGTTCATAGAATTTCGGAGGGGGTTTGAACCCCCAAAACCCTCCCCTGGCTACGATCTTGATTTTCAGGGCCATATTTTTCCTAGATGGTTTATGTTAAAGAACTATTCAAGAGTGGTTTTACATTGGGTGAGGAATTAGAGGTTTGGGGATTATTTTCATATCATGCCCAATTTACGTTAGGCTAGGTGTATGCTCTGTTTGGTGTCCCACTTTGGCAACCCGGTCAGCCACCCGGTTCACCCAGCCCTTAAGCCGCCCCTGTATCTAAAAATGATTTTTTGCTTAAAAAAATCAAACTAAATAAAAGTCAAAGCTACAAACATGCCCTAATATGGTTTAAAACGTTGAAATCTAATTAGGATATTTTAAAAGAATTATTCAAATTATAAAATTAGGTCATTTTAAAATAATTTTTCACGCGAAATGTCTCGGTTCTTAGATCAAATTAAATAGTTAGAAACATAGATCTAGCCCTTTTTAAACATATTAATATATTTAACAGCGTCTCTATGGGTGAGAAACGTGGTCTCTTACCATACATGAAAATAAAAAAAAAAAGAAATTTTCTAAAACAAGATGTATAGTCCAAATATTTGGTAAAAAAAAAGATGGGGCTAATGGTGAGTGGGGGAGGTTATATAATGATGGGTTACATAATCAAATCACGTAAATTACGGTGGGTAGGACATGCAGCGCGACTGGGAAAATCTAAAACCATTTTCAGGGTACTGACTGGAGAACCCATTGGGAAGAAACCATTGGGAAGACCTAGACGTAGAAGTGAGGATAGCGTTAGAATGGATCTGAACGGTTGTAAATGAGGTGGATTGGATAGAGCTAGCTCAAGATATGGATGGGTGGCGTACTTTTGTAAGTGCGGCAATGGACTAGACTCTATAGCATAGAGTAATTAGGTAAATAGGCTTAACAGGGTCACAACAGAACATTCTAAGAAAATTTAGAATTACTTTAGTAGTTTTGAAGCTTCAGAGCTGCTATTTCCATAAGTTATACTTAATAGGGAATATAGCTGTTCAATTAGATGGTGCGCTTAAAACTTTTTTCAAATTAATCTAGAGTTGAATTAAATTTTAAAATTAATTTAATTTTAATTAACACAACGTAAGTGAAACAAGGCTTTAACTAGCTATCTATATCTAAATATTGTTATATTTTGTAAAATATTTAGGCATATTAATAGAGTGAAATTAATTTTATTTTGTTGCGAACTTAAGTAAAAATTCTACGTCTTCAATTAAAATAATAGTAATAAGTTAATACTTAGCACCACGTCTTACTACTCGTTTGGATTATACGGTTAAGAGCTAATTACGCTAATGGGCCAGGAATTGGTAAAGTTGAATATAGAGGAAGTGAACCAGCATTTGCGTGGAGGTGGAGTGGAAAACCATTTAGGAAAAACCCGCCTCAGTACACCCGAGTGAGATTCGAACTTAAATCTCCTCGTCATCGGCAGTCTAGTCTACTGCGAGAGTAGTGATTTAGACCAGGTGGCCACTGAAGCGTGTTTTTATCATATTAATATTATGGTTTATGGTTGAGGTGGGGGTATAATACACTCTCTTCCTCCAACTCCCGCGCATTTTATTTACATCTTAAACTCACTTTTTGATGAAATTTGAATAAAATTTAAGTTACATATAAAGGTACAAGACATATTTAAAGCAAATTCAAATGTTCTGTAGGTGTCACCTTTTAGTATCAATGCCGATAAAATTAAAATTAAATTATAAAGAAAACGTTGTATTACTCTAAATATTTTATCACTGTGCCTAGTTTATACACCAAAGTTTGATTAAATAGAGTGGAATATGGCTATTTTTGTCACATCTAACTGCCAAACATTATGATATATATCAGTGATGTTACTTTATTCACGGTTACAGGCCTTAATCAATAATATATCTGACTCTTAATATATTCAATAAAGGCAGAAAAATAACATTAGGTGTGGGATAACTAATTTATTCACTCCCTCTTCTAAATTTTCTTTATACTATATAAGCCTACATGTTTATTTGGTATTTTGTTTCTTGTTAAATATCTACAGGCAATATCTTCATATATACTATAAGCCGTTACCATATAAATAATTATTAATTAATGATTTGTCATACTTACATAATGCGTACAGTTTTACAAAAAATTATAATATCAGAATAATATAAAAAAATAATGAAGTTATTTGATTTTAAAAATAAAAGAATTTATTTTTTGTTGCTGCCGCAAACACTAAAAATACTTTTTCAACACAACTTACAATATTTATAGACCAACAATAAATAGTTGCATTAACTATAAGGGGAATTAAAAACATTTTGTAAATTATAAGTAATTTATAAATAAATTGATAAGATGCAGGCAGAAAATTTTAAAGTTTTGGTGGCAAATTATTTCCAATTATTTATTATTATTTTAGTTAACACATTAATTCTTAGAAATTGTGTACAGTATTCGTAAGTAAATTAGATAGAAGGTATATAAATTCATCCTTATATTTTTTATAAAAAGTAAAGGAATAAAAGAGCTATATATAAATAAAGTAGAACTTACCTTTTTCTATGTAAATTACTCAAATAATATATTTTCAATTAATACAAAATGCACTTGCTTTTTTTTTAATCAAAGTTGTTTCTTAAATTGAAATTAATGTATCATTAACATGGGAATCCTGTAATTATAATTGTCTCATTCACTGAAGAGACAGAAGAACATTCTGTTACACTACACCAAGGGGCAGACAGCCGTGCACCAGGACAATATATAAACTATGTAGGTTGAAAATTAGATAATAATTGATATAAAAAATAAATTCCAAGACAACTTACTACCCTTTGAACCTATACGTATATTTGTACTAATGGGGTAGGAATGAGTAAGGCATTATTTAGAGTAAATGAACCCGAATTTGCATGAAGGGATAGTAAGAAACTACAGTAGCCTCATGACTTCTTTGGTGCTGACCGACAGCTCACGGCTGACAGCTGACAGCTTTGAAAGGTTACCAGACCAAATTGTGTATCCCTACACCGAACCATATGATCTGCAAAAAACATGTGTTTATCAGCTGTCACTTCTGACAGTCAAAATTTAGGTATATACCTAAATGTTGACTGTCAGAAGTCAGCTGTGAGCTGTCAGTCAGCATCAAAGAAGTCATGGGGCTACTGTAGCTAGGTAAAAACACCCTTAGCACACCTGGACGAGATTTGAACCTTGTATTCTCCATTATTAAAAAATGAAGCTAGATGGATCTGACAAATAGTCCACATGCCCACCGATGCGCTATGTTCATATAAACACAACAATTTTGAATTTAATAAATGTGCGCCCCTTGATGGTTGGTACAGTTTCACTCCCAACCCCCGTCCTCCCCTTAATTTGAAAGCGCTCCACCAAGGGCTCTTCAGTCCAGACTACTACTATTACCACTATAACTGTGTAGTTGAAGCCTCATTACTTAACCCCAGGATCGATACCGCGACCCTTCCTACACGAGTCACTGGCAGGACACTTCACCATTTCACACCGCACACGCAGAGCATTCACCCCAGGAACTGAATACTGACTTCCCGGTCCCTCTTATACCCCTCCACACCCTCCTACACCTTCCAAGTCCCCTTATGCTCCAACGCAATCGCGTATATAGGGAGACACTTTTAGAAAGGACCTCAGTACATGTTGAAAAAGAGGATTGATAATGTTGATCTTTTTGATCAAATTTGTTAATAGAGTACACCAAGCAGAACTACCACGTACCACATCTGGAAAACCAGAAGAACCCGAAAAACACAATATTTTTTTCATTTTATATTTGGAAAAAAAAAATCAAGAAAACAAAGGTAGGTTTAAAAAAACTAATATAAATATAGGAAAATTTGGGACACTTTAGTGGAAGCTTAAAATAAATTTGTATTGAAGACGTTCATTCGCGAAAACGTGTATTATATAAACTCCACTCTATCTCTTCCTGAAATATTTGGCTGCGTAATGAGTGCATATATTTTGCTGGAAAATATCAAATAATCCTGATTTAAACACCAATTGAATGACTTCATACTAGTTGTACTAGAAAATATTAGAAACATTTGAAAGTGGTGCTGCAGAAGAATGTTGAAAATATCATGAAGATGGTATCAAATAAAAAAAGTGCTTAGAAAAGCAAATAAATAAAGGAAACTTTGGAAAGATATACAGCAACGAAAAGTTAAAATGATAGGCTATATACTGAGACATGATAGTTTTAGGAAGATAATTATAGAAGGAGAAGTGGAAGGGAGGAATTCAAGAGAAATACCAAGACTGGAATACATGAATCACATAGCAGATGATGTTGGAAGAAGAAGGTCTAAAGATGTAAAAAAGAAATTGGTCAAGGATACGTAAAAAGGAGAGTTGCAGCAAACTAATTTCAAGATTGATGAGCTAATGATTAGAATACGAGTCAATTTGATTATTGTTAAATATAACTACTGGGTATACCCACTTCCCGAACGTGTAGTAAAATGCGATGGGGGAAAAAACCCCACCTATACCTTCTAAGATATTTGTAATAAGCACGTTAAATTTTGTAGAGAAGGCACATGGATTTAATATTAAAAGCTCATCTAGTTTGATAGCTGGTTACAAGGAGATCTGGGTTTGAGCTACGGCTGGATGTGCTGAGGTTGGTTGTTTTTTAAAATATTCCCTTTATTCCGTCATATACATTGGTTCAATTTATCAATACTATAAATTTATAATCCATTATGTAATCAAATGCGTGTTACCCATATAAGTAGTGATACGTAGAGCAAAAAAAATGGGGTGTGGCTGTGTCATGGACACGGCCGTGTGTTGTACGTGAATACGTTTAAACTTAAACGAACATCGTAGCTTCTCCGAGTCAAAAGTTATACTAATTGCAAATCTCGATACGCAGCAAAATAACCTCAAAATGGCGGCGCTTCCCCCTCCACCGCGCGCGATGCGTCACTGTTCTCGCTTATCGTAATGAATTCTTTGATCCTTTAGCTATGCAGTGGTATAATTTAATTTTGGATGTAGAGGAAAGATTCGAAACTACAACACCAAACTGTATCCCCCGATTTTGTTATCATTAGGTTTTTTGGATTGCCCCCGTATGGTAGCAAATTTAAAGACGTATTCACGTCAAAATTACTCTAATATTACATACATACATTTGTGTAACGCGTGATACATTATCATAAGATTTTCGTGGAATATTTATTTTTTCTGTTTTAAAACAATGCTTTCACAGCTTATTTTTGAATATAACAATCGTTTAGTAAAGCGGTCAGTAAACTTGTTGATATCTCGGACCTGATGGGTCGAACAAAAACTGGTGGGTTGGTTTAGAAATATATCGAGCGAAAAATTTCAACTCTTTATATTCCTCATAGTAATTTTTTATTCGTATATTTTTATGAACACAATAATTGTTTGTTTGCTGAAACTTTTGTTGGCCAGATAAAATCAGTCGATGGCTGCTGACCACTGGCTTAGTTTATGGATGCCATTATGACAGGGTCTTCATATCATAAAAAGCGGGTGATCTCACTAAATAAATATTTTCAGCTATTATATTTGCACAAAAATCATAAAACGTCAGAATTGTTGCAGAACTTGACCACAAACCCTGCAATTTTGGCAATAAATCTGACTTATGTGGTTTCTCGCCGGGACTACGACTAAGTAACATTTATGTCATTTTTTGGTTTGGTTTTCCACCACGCCTCACTACCCCTTCCAGTTATACGCATAGTTTGTACTAATTAGGTCATTGCGTTAGGTATAAGAGGTTTAATTAAGAGAAATTGTACCTACGTTTTCGTGGTGGGTCAGTGAAAAACTTTATGAAAAATCACTCTCAGTACACTCAACAGGGATTCGAACCCTGATTTCTACACCGTCGGTAAGTCAGTCAATTGATTGAGTGATGCCTCAGAACATTCGACCACCGACATGAGAAACCTAGTATAATAATTTTTACATTTACCCGCCTCAGTGGCGTAGTTAGCTAACGCGCTAGTCGTGTTGAGCTCGACCACCGAGGACAGGGAGATCGAGGTTCAAATCTCGGTCGGGTGAACTGGGGGTGGCTTTTCCTAAATGGTTTTCCACTCTCCCTCCACGCAAATGCGGGTTCACTTCCTCTAAATTCAACCCTCCCAATTCCTAACCCATTAGCGTAATTAGTACTTAAGCGTATAACCCGAACGGGTAGTAAGACGCGGTGCTAAACAATGATAACAATAATTTTAACATAGTGCCAATTTCCATTATGTTTTTAATTTGTTTCTGAATAAGTTAGCTGTTTGTCCCTACACTAGAATACCTATTAAATAAGTAAAATAACACTCATAAAAATAAAATGGAATGAATAGTATACTACATTTAACTAACCGTCGTACTCAAGCAAAAACTCACCCCAGTCAACTTTTTTTGCTTGTCGAAGTCACAAGATTGGTGGTGAAGTTTTGGGGCAGTTCAGACACAATGATTTCTAACACACAAATTACATCACACGAGGGTTAACTGACATCAATTAAAGGTTAGAAGCAAGAAAAATGCAAAAAAAACAAACTATTTTAATCTTCAAACATAATATAATGTATTTGGAAAAGTGACACCCTATTCATTGGTGGACTTTCTATCTTATAGATACATTCTAATGCAAACATTAATATTTTTAATTCAAAAAAGCTTTGTAAATAAAAAATATGTTCCTATTCACTAACTTATGGACCGAGGTGTCCTACCTCAGGTGGCTCGTATGGACATCCCCCAACATGAGATGACAAGTAGGCCTAACTTTATTAACGTTCAAATACTTCTTTGCAAACTTTTTTTTTAATAACAATTGGAGCTGTGGATGCTATCAATTTTATAATATTCTAATTAGATATTTTGCCTAGATATTGAGAAATAATCCTTAATCGAATAATTATTAATAAAATAAAGATGGGAATTAAACCCAGGAGAGTTTTGGATCCCCAAAACACCTAACCCTTTCCCCACTTGCCATGCGACTTGGAATAAAGTATCCTATTAGTATAAAATGTGATTTAAAGGTTGTACTTTATTATTACTATTATTAATATTACTACCATTATTATTATTATTGTTTAATCATTACTTTTAATATCATGCCTAACAAACGCTTAGCTTAATGATGAGGGAGCTATTTTAAAGGGAGCTCAACCGCATTAGCTTGTAAAGAAGATGGGAAAATACCGTGATAAATCACCTCCAGTGTACCATGGGGAGATTTGAACCTTGACCTCCCTAGTCCCGGCAATAAAGTATATTGCGGGACTGATTCATGGCTAAGAACGTGTGGGTAGGTAGACCTTTGTACGTAAAAACACAATCTAAAACAAAACGCCATCAAAATAAATTGTGTTGGTTTAAAACCAATAGATAAAGAGTTAATTTTACACAAGAGACGTGGTATTTACGCCCTTTGAGTCTGTATAAAACGTGCAACAAATATTGTGACCAGTCTGTTCACTAAAATACTCAGCTTATTTAAGACTCGGTCACACGAGGATAATAGTAAAATCAATGAACTAGCGTCGTGTGAACCCTAAACTAGTGGAGAGCAGTACTCGCCGGTATGTATTTTACTAGCGCTATTTGACGCCACAAGGTCACGTGACCAACCCACAACTGGCAACTAGCGTTAAACTATTAATCTGTGAACACCGCAAAATAGCTCTACTGATAGTAGAAATTGAACAAAGGCGTTTCAAAAAAATCACGCCTAGTACCCACACACGACATTTTAACACAAAAATCAACCATAAAATACTGTACTCGTCACAAGTTTAACTTGCTTCGTGGGACAGGACTATTTGCTGTTAGTAAGTCGTTCTGGTAAAAGAAGGTTTTATTAGAGGCCAGTAAACTAGTTCCGTGCCGTGTGATACAGGCTTTAGAGCCAAAGAAGCTAGTGAATACAGCTGTTTGGAAAGAGCTATCTTAAAATAAAAATGTATATGTCACAGGAAAAGTAGATGTTAGGGAGAGTTGACTCGGCCTAGGTAAAGTCAACTCTTACTAAAAGTATCAGTAAAAGTTGATAGAGAATAAACAGATCAACTTTTACTAGGAAGAGTTAACTATGCCTGCTGTGATTTAGTAAAAGTTGATTCCGCGATGTTGCTCTCCACATGCGACTTCGCGCGCACATCTTTGTTTTGAATATCCCAGCTCTATTTGTTTACTGTTGTTTTCTAGGTTAGGTTAGGTTAGGTTAGCTCTGCAACTCAAAGTGTCACAAATCTTTACCTTGCTGTAATAAATAATAAATATTTATATCTCTCTTTGTATCATAAAGGTTTTGCTTTTTTATTTGTTTTTTATTAGGTAGTAGACCATTTCCTTGCAAAAAGTCAACTTTTACTAATTCAAGGTAGTAAGAGTATACTTTCCCTAGGTACGGTCAACTCTGACTAGTAAATGTTGATCGAAATTCATCACTTTTCGCTTTTAATTAACTTTTACTAAAAAGACCAGTAAGAGTCGACTCAGCCTAGGTAAAGTCGACTCTTACTGGAGAATATACTTTTCCTGTAACATATACAATGCAGTCATATACATTTGTAGGTGTTTTTCCAGCACGTATTTCTACCTGCCCAGGCTATATTTCTGTTATGGATGAGAAAGGTAGAATTCAGAATAAATGCATCAAGGAAAAGTGGGAAAACCTTTAGGTAAAAACACCTTCATTACTCTCATTTAGGATTTGAGCCCCATAATTCCCGTCACCAGCAAACCAAACAATATGAGGTTTGATACCTTAGTCCACATTCTGAGAGATGTGGGTTTTCCTACTGTCAAAATAAGAACAAAACTAATTATGTCAGGCAATCAGCACTTCCGTAATGATTCTATTAATATCTTAGGCGTTTTATGTATATTAAAATAGTATAGCTAAAATTATCTTGGGAGCGTTCTAAATTCTACATAAAGTAAGGTATTTATTATTAGATACCTAAGGGAAATGTTCTATTAATAATTTAAATCAATTATTTTAAGCTCTATACCAAAAAATAGTTATTTTTGTGCAGAACATATTTATTTTTTATTAATTTTTTTAGTACTGTATCTTACTACCCTTTCGGGCTATACACGTGTAGAAAATAAATCGCGAGATTTATATTGCCTCACTTTTCATTCATTAATGTCCAGAAATTATTAATTGATAAATATTGTAAAATTAAATATAGCTTATTATTTCTCTGGCTTCCTCAGGTATGGTAGGATCTCGGTAAGAAATAATTTAAAAAATACAAACACTTTTTTTTGTTCTGTTAACGGCTTCATAACGGCTATAAACTTTTACTATATAGTGATATTTTTATATATATTATTAATTTTTGAAAAATTACTCTTTCAGATCATGTAGTTTGATGCATTAATATATGAAAATAGTTTTAGTAGCTATCATAACTCTCTAATATTGTTCTTCCTACCAGAATCCTACTATAGAACTCTTCTCCACGTGTAGGTCAGGTGAAGGGCTCAGAAGGGCAGCTACCCTTTAACCGACAAACTATGTGGGTTTAAAAAGTCCACCGCCTCCCCCGCATGTCCTGGTCGAGGGGAAGGAGACTTTTGTGCCGGCTAGAGAGGAAAGGGGAGGGAAGGACTGGGGTAAATAATTGGAAGACGTCCCAAGCTACGATCGTTGCAACTAGTTGTTCTGGCCATAGGGAGAAGAACAAGGGGGTAAATTAAGGGTTGGGGGTTGTAGATAATATACTTGTGTGTCGTGTTACACGTTAAGGGTGGACCGCCTTCAGGAGCGTTGAGACAATCTGTTGACGTTCAGAAATCCAGCGTTATATAAGAAATAATTCGTTATTAAAAAATATGTCTCAATTCAAGTGGAGGTTAACACTACCAAAATGTTTCTCTAGAATTTAAAGTTGTACATTTTAAGTTTTATAGCTAGAAAAAATAAATCCCAAATATGTAAAATTAGCTCGTTTTCAAGAACGTTTTACGCTATGGGATGTGAGCTCAAAATAGCTATATATATAGATTTATGTTTAATAAGGTCACAACATAACTTTATAAGATAGTTTAGGTTGGTTTCACTGGTTTTGAAGCTTCAGAAATGTAATTTCCACAATAAATATTACAGTGTGAATTCAAATAGGTTTAAACCTTAGCCTCCTCCTTCATAATCCTCAGAATTAATTTTATTACGATAGCAAGTTGGATGGAGAGTGATCATGGTCCAGTGGTCAGCAGATATCTGGTTAGACACGTCTTACTACCCATTTGAACTATCCATATATTTACACAAATAGGGTAATTAGAATCTTACTTTCGTAAATGGAGAGCGGGAAACTATACCAGGGATTTCCAACTGACAGGCCGCATTTTTTTGTGTGCCATGCGTTTTCTTGGAAAAGAATTTTCCAAGAAAATGCATTGCACACAAAAAATGCAAAATTTAGTAATTTACTATAGTTGATGTTTTGAGCCAAAAAACGGAAAGTTCACCTGCGTGGGAAAAAATCAATGAAAGCTCCAACTGATTTTAAGGTTTCATTTCTTCCCTACAATAATCTAGTGTAATATATTGGTGTATCAAAGATTGTATATTTTAGTCGAAAAGTTCATTTAATATATTATTTATTTATTTTATTTAATTAAAGTATTTAACTTCCACTTTATGAACTGACAAATTATATCAGCACATGTGAATTTCTAAGAGCAAGAGTGAAAGGGCCTACCAATTTTGTCGTGAAAGGTATTTGCACATACCTTCAAGGGTTATTTCGCATGCTACATTTAGCATGGGACTAATGGCTTTAATTCTCCTCCGAAGGAAGTTGTGTTACGGATTTTCATGGCTTGAGAAAAATCCATTGACCCTAGCTGGGTTTGAACACACGAACATTGGATTCTGAGGTGAGATATAAGCCCTCTGCTTTATATGAAAAGTCACCAATAGTACACATTTAAATACCCGCTTCACAATTATTATTTTTCAAAAGAACACATGTGGTTTGAGAAACTCAGAGAATATGTATTCATATCCCACACTTGTGAACACGTGGACAAAGGGGTTAGTCTTGTATTGTGGGGTTTGAGAGGTATGTGAAGGTCAAGGATCAAATCCTGGTAGGATATAAAATTAGGTGGGGTTTTGTTAGATATTTGTTCCCACTCTCCTTCCACAGAAATGTAGTGAATTTTTATTAAAAAAATTTATTTTGGTCTTGCTTAAAAGGAGTAGTGTAAATATTCGCATATTAAGGATGGGTAGTAAAACATAGAACATAGTAATTCCCGTTTATTTGATTGAAATGCAACTGTTTTTATTATTTTGTATTGTCTTTTACTCTTAGGCAGCTCTTTTACAAAAGATGCTTCTGAGTGCACCGCGTCTTACTACCCATCCAGGATGTATGCATTTATTTACAAAACTGAGGCACGGATGAGAAAGCTAGAATTTAGAGTAAATGTACCCGCACATGATCGGAAAGATAGCAAAAAAGCTACTTATAAAAAATCATCTTGTTACACCCAAACGGGATTCAAATCCTACACTCCCTGTTCATGTCAAACCTGAAAAATTAAGATAGACGCATTGTAAACATCTGGGACTTAAAGAAAATCATAAAACCTTTTATTTTTATTTTTACTTTTAACGTAACAAACCAATGTGTCATTGTCTCGCAATATTTTTGATATTATTTATATATTTTGAAAGCCACTAAATAAGTGGTGTGCTTTGATATCAAGAGAAAATAAATGTGTAACGATACAATTGCTCAAACTTTCTCATACTGTGTCTTATGGCTTAGAAGATAATTTTTAAAATATAGTTTTTTGAGTAAACCACTCTAAATATGTTTTAGTCGAAAACAAACACATCATCTTGTTTATCACAACAATAACTTTTCACATTTAATTTTAAAGCAAATTTTTCAAAGAGATTATTATTTACATTAAATTTTCAAAAATAAATTATTTGTAAGCTACCTTAAATTATTTGTTGTGTGTAAAAATAAAAATGTATTCCTATTTATTATGAAAAGCTATTTTCAGATTTCCATTTTGAATTCAATTTTCAAGGTCAATTTATAGAAAATAATTTTCTACATATTGTAGGCTTTCCTTAAATTATTTTATTTTGGATAAATAAAGATACTTTATTATTGATAATGTAAAATAGTCCTCCAATAACAAATTTGAATTAAATCTATATAGCCTAGCCATTTATTAAAATATTAAAATAAAACAAACTGGCTTCAGTAAACTACTCAAAACCGAATATTCCCCCATAAACAAACATCTTTATTTGTCATGTTCATGTCAAACACTCCACAGATCTACATTTTAAGCATAATCGTTATAGCCATTTTCAAAATCACTCATCAGCAAACGACCACTTATTGAATTTCTACCCGAAATAAAGTAAAGTGTTATTTATTATGTCACACTCTCCCAAGATACCGATTTGAAACCAAATCGCCAGAGTCATTAGTAAAATATTTCAAGTTTTTTTTTAATCAGTTATCAATAAACTACCCATAGATGTGTTTTGTCCCCAAAACAATTTTACATTGTTATTTTTCATACCATACAGTTTTAGGATATAAATTTATAACAAAATTGCTAGTTATTTTTGAAATATATCAAAATTTCATAAAATTCCCATTTGTGAACTACCTTTCAACAAATTTTTGCCCAAAAACTAATTATATAGTGCTATTTATAATGTCTATTAATTTCCTAGAAATGCATTTTAAACAATATCCTTAGCAATTTTTGATAAATTTGGGAAGAAAAATAATTACTCATCATTAAACTATCCTTAATTGAAAAGTTGTGGCGAAAAAAAATTTGTTGGTATATCCCTATAAAATCTAAATATCAAATTTAAGTAAGTTGTATCAATCCGGTTTTTATCCATGGCCAGGGACATAATGACAGCTAGAGGGACATGGGGACACACAGAATTGTAAAATCCACTTTTTTGGGTTCGTGTTCACATAAAGCGTAAATATTCGTCATAATCTTGGGATCAAATTTTTCACGATCACAATACTTCCTTTTAGTATAATAAATTAAAATGGAACATAAAACGTCCATGGAAATCTCACGAAAATAGGTTGCGATATCTTAACAAGTAATTGGCATAAATACGAGGAGAACAACAATCCTAAAATTAATTTTTAATGTTTATATTCGAGAACGAATGAAATAATAATATGTTTAAACTGTGTACGAGTATGTACCCTGCTAATGACAGTTTCAATTAAAAATAAAAACTTATTATTTCTCCTAGCTCTACCTTTCCCACTTCTAGCCCACACAAACGTATAAAAAAGTCAATAAAACGAAATTAACTACCCACTTTTGTAGTTATTAAACGTGACAAGTAGAAGTATTTAACAGGACTTATATTTCGACCTGAACATGCTTAAGTAAACAAACTGTTTGGTAAACTAGCTTAATTTGATGTTTTTATCTCTTGATATGCTTCTGAGTTACTACTGGCTAACCATGAATTATATTTAACCAAAAGACATACAATGATAGAGTAGACAGTGTAACGTGAATTTCCAGACGTCAGTGATTAAATAAAAACCATTGTATATTCCACTTTTTTTTCCACTCAGCAAACTTACCTAATCTGTTAATTCCGACTAAGCTCCAATAAACCCTAAGTACTCTGGTAATAACTAAATTTAATTTTTTCATTATTTGAGGTATTTAACTTGCACTTTCCGAACAGACTGATTATATCAGCCCACGTCTTATAAATTAACTTAAATCTAGGACAGACACGCTGAGCTAAGGTGTCGGACTAACAACACTAAACAATCACACATCAAAAGGAACACTTTTGAATGATTTATTTAACACAAACTGATATTTATCTTAAACATATAGATCATATCACATGCTTTGGTGGGAACGCCGTCTAAGTCTAAAGCTTCGTCTGGTTTGGACATGTTAATATCGGGTGTTCCGAGGGGGGTGGGGGTTCCTAAAGGTTTTTCCACTCTCCTTCCAAGCAAATGTAGGTAGATTTTCCATAAATTATTACTTCTTATTCCTTGTCTTATTAGTATAAATAAGTGGATAGCCTGTATATGTAGTAAAAAGCGGTGTACAACAAACCATTTCGGTGAGTGTGAACTATGGAATATCTTCTATAATGATAGATTTTTATTAATATTTCTTACACTCACTATTTTTAATTGTTCCTCCCCTTCGTGTGTTAGTGATTTTTTATGTATCTATTAAGATTAGTCCTAAATGGTTAGAAATAATTTAGTTTTTTAAATTTTGGCTGATCAAACTCTGTTTGAATACATATTATAATTTGGAACAAAATTTTCAAAAATAAATTATGAGCAAAATATCACTAAACGATCATACCTCCTAAATAAAAGTACACAATATTGCTATCATGCGAAATGCTCTCCAGATATATACTTTTAACGAACCATTACTAAATAATTTTGAGTCACTTAGAAATTTAAAAAAAATTCATTAAAGCTTGGCCATATGGCCTCTAAATATCAAGTTTGAAAGATCCACATTTTTGGTTTAGAAGCACATAAAACGTTAAGATGAAACCTAATCTCAAGCTTGAAAATGTAATCGATCACTGCACTTTTTCTTTATAAGATTGAAAAATCCTATGATAGAATATATCAAATTTTGTCTTAGATAACTGAGAAATTAAGTTAGCATTTTCTCTCTTTCGTGGTAAACAGCTTATTTATTTCGAAAAATGTGTGTCACAAACTAGTTGGATTGTTTTGAACATATTTGATTCTTATTTTATTTCTGATGAACATATTTTCAATTATTTGAATATATATATATTAAAGTGTTTGGTAGACATAGAATTTACAGTAAATGAACACGTATTTGCGTGTAAGAAAAAACCCTTTACGAAAAAATTCAGTACACCCAAACGGGATTTGAATCCCGGTCTATTAGTTACTGAAAAATCAGACTAAATGATGAAATTTTAATCCGCATGCCCAACAATGTGGTCAAGGAAAATAACATAATTAACCTAGTACAGGAACTTTTACAATTTTATTACGTAGAAATAATGTATAAATGATATGTATAAATATATAAAACTATATTATATAAAAACAAGATATATTGTATTTATATATAAGTGAAATATTTTATGTGATATTTAAATAAATATTATGTGTAAACACATGGGATTTATACATATATAAGGGATATATATACATAAATAATTTTATATGTGTGTATATGAGTGATATATGCATATATAAGTGATATCTGTATAATATAAATGATGCAGTATATAATATATTAGCTATATAGCCTACATATATAGCCTAAGTGATATATATATATAGTGAACGTGATAGATATTTATAATTGATGAATATATACGAAGATATATAAAAGAAAATCTACGTCGGTGGACATGCGGACTAAATGCCAAACTCATATTATTAGGTTTTCCAATAATGAATAGGCCAGGATTCAAATCCCGGCCAAGTGTACAGAGGGTGGTTTTATTGAAATTGTTTTTCACTTCACCTTCGTGCAAGTGAGGATACATTTCCAATAAATACTGCCTTACTCAACCCTACCCGATTAGTGTAGTTGAAACGCGAGGCATAAAAAAATTTTAACATAAGGTTTAAAAACAAGTAAAATGTGTTGATTTAAACTAAAACCTACTTCAAGAGTCTTTGAATACAATGTTAGAGAGTTAAAACCACTAACTGGGAAAGTTTCAAGGGATAATATAACAAACTAATGATTTATTCTCGCTTTAAAAAATAACTTTATAGTTTGTTAATCGTGGGTCTTAATTACCCTTTTAACTCTTTGTTTTTGGCGCCTGATACATATTTAAACCCCGACTTTATCAACTTATATACTTCCTTATACGCTCATTAATCATTTAGGGATTATTTGAACCACGTGCTAGCGAAACCCATCGTGGAGCTACTTTCTAGATAGAGTCAAATTTGCATTGGAAGGGGCCTTTTAGAAAATACAAGCGTAATTTTATCGGTTGGAAGTGAGCAAATTTTACTACCCTATTAGTTTTTTTTAATAGATTTTGATAATATCTGCCAAAATTGGTACCTGCAAATAACACGAATTGATAAATGAAGACGTGAAAGTAACTCTAGTAATTTTTATAACTGTCAGATAAGGATCTTTCTTCCTTTGAAATTTTAACCGTTTCATCAACGACGATACGAAACCTAATACCGAGAGATTCTCGAGCGTTTATCATGCTTCTTTATTTATTTTATTTATAGTGTTTTTAGTGTTGTTATATAACTATCCATACTGTTGGTCACTCATACAAAGAAATACCTGGAAAAAAGGAAAAACCCAAAAAAGTTACGAAATTGGATGTAACAGAAACAAATCAGGGTGAAGCCAAGGATATTAAAAAAAATAAGATTTAGGAAGATAATTAGATAGATAGGCAATAATAAGAGGTAAGTCAGAATTTAAAGGGTGGGAGACTCTAGATAGATGGATATGCATATAGAGATAGATAGATGGATAGATAGAAAAACAGATGGGTGAATACACCAGTAGATTGAATATTTAAATATATTTAGAGATACATAAGTAGCTAATAGTCCATGGGCATGTGTAATCCCGTGGGATTTTGACTGATGAAATTGAATGACTACCTGGAATCCTTTCCTTATATACTCTACATTAATGTCCTTCCAGGTGTTTTGCTTGCATTTGTGGCATGTTACCTGTGTGACGTCATAATTCCAAGATTGTGGCTGCTTTGGACATTGTTGAGAACAACCGATCATAGCTCTTTTCAGTGTTGTCCTATGACAATTTGTTACTGTAACTTTTTTGTTAATAATATAAGAAGGAACAATAAATGTGTTTTTTGTATTATTTGAAATTTCCCACCGTTTAGGTGTTTTATGCTAAATACTTTTAATTTTTAGTGTTATTTTCTTTCTTTATGGCTTCCATTAGCATTAAGCTTGTACAGTGAGTGCTCCTTAAAAAGGTGGACCTACAGTCTCACATAGTTTCTGAACCAATGTAATTAGTAACCATAACATTGCTTATTGCTAACGATGAGGGCTCAATCAGGGAGGGAAGTACATGAAGTGGGGGGTTAGGTCCGACGTTCTACTCCAGATCATAGCATTTATTTTTGTGTAACTCTAAAATAATGGGAGTAACTAGGACCATTCTATGAGTTTTAGTTTTTATTATTTGTTTCAGGTGCTAATGATTAAAAAAAATAAAGCTCACGTGAAACTGAACTCCTAATTGAGTGATATTTATATTCTCCAAGATGTCTGGGCCACCAGAAATTCGGAGCCATTTACAGTTATCACTACCACCATCAGCAAAGAAAGCAAGACTGCTGACAGATTACACCTTGTGCCTTTTATGCCAACGGAAAAAGAAGACACCATTGGTTAAGCCCACTCATTTTTATAAAGTTTTAGAATATGTAAGGAAAAGAGCAGACTGGAATGAAAGTGAATATATGTAAATTAATAGTCGTTTAGGAAATGTGATCTTTGAAGAACTGAAAAACTTAAAAGCATCATGGCACTCAGATTGCTACAAGCGATGCACCCATAAAGCTAACATGGATCGGAGTAGTATATTATATAAAGAAGAGAAGTGTAAACAATCATGTTCTAGTTCCACCACTGAAGATGTAAATGTAGCCTAAATTACAAGATCAAAAACTCTCATGCATGAAATAAATAAATGTTATTTCTGTATTGAGGAAGGAAAGAAAAGAAATACATTAAATTCCATAACAACTGACTCAGCAGGTATTAACTTTAAACAAGCCTTTGAACTCTCAAAAAGCGTGATCTTCAAGATTCGTCTGAGTGACTGTCCAGATCCAGGAGATCCTCACATGCAAAGGACATTGCATATCACAAACCATGTTGAGTTAAATATATATTTAATGTATCACGAGCAAATGGTACAGTACATGAGGTAGTCATACCCAATCGCATTGTATTCTGGTGAAGTGACGGCTGTAGAATTCATATCCTCATTAAATGACTTTCTTCGTAAGGGCAATGTTACAACAATGGCTGAAATTAAAGGGCACTACGAGTCAATCGCAACCAATAATGGTTTGCATAAAGGACAAACGAAAACAAAGAAAACAAATGAAAAGCCTCATTGAGGAAGAACTGGACAGTGTGGGTTTTGGATTTAGCAAACCAAAAAAGATGAATGAGCCACAGCGAGTTTTGTTTAAGGCAACAGCAGATGTTACTCTAGCTAATGCGGAAGAGTTTTTGAGGAAATTGGAAATAATATGAGAGTTCTCTTTGAAGCCGCAAGTATCCTACGCAAAGCAGTACTATCCTTTAAAAAATGGACATTCACAGGTTCTGTTGAAAAGAATTGCATAGATGGTGTAGTTCTAAAGGAAGTTAGTCTCTTTGTTAGATGGTGCAGTCAAGGGAAGATCAATAAGAACCATACTTCTGGAAAGCGAGAAACAACCATGTTAAACAAGACAGAAAGATGAAGATAACAAGAAATACCTGATAACCATTCATGTTCAGTTTTTTATTATGAATAAAAAAAGGTCAATTTATTAATTGTCATAGAACAGCCCTGGAAGGAGTTATGATCGATTATTCTTGTCAATGTCTAGAATGGCCACCATCTTGGATGTGTGACGTCACGCAGGCCACATGCCACAAATTCAAGCAAAACACCTCTGGAAGGACATTAATGTAGAGTATATTAGGGAAAGTATTCCGGGTAGTCATTCAATTCCATCATTCCACGGACTATTATTTAATTACACATGCCCCTACACTATAACTAGATGTATTGAAGGTATTATATAGGTGACGCTACCCGTAAATAGTTGAGGTTTCCAATATTATAATTAGTATCAAACACAAGAAAATCAAAAATTGATAAAACTAGGGTTGGATTATTTAAATTAAAATAAATAATAGTTATTATTATTATCATTATATTATTACTATTAATACTATTATTATTATTATTATTATTATTATTATTATTATTATTATTATTATTATTATTATTATTATTAAGAACTTAAACTGTTTGAATAAAATAATGAATTAAGTTGAAAATAAACGTCCATCAGTTATTTAATATCTTTGTTAATTGGTTTTATTCTAGTTAGTTTGATTTTGTTTGGAAAAATAAATCTTAAATTTTCTTTTTTGTTCATTCTCTGTCCACATAAAGCCCCAGCTACGCAGTCCATAGTCTGTGGTCCGTAAGAAATCAATAGCACAGTATCAGATTGCTCTGTCTACAGTGTCCTGATCCGTAAGTCCTCCGTAAAAGATGGTCAAATTTCATTTTCCAAGGACTAGTCCACATGGACTACCGATCACAGAAAGTAAATATGTGCACGCGCGTCGAAATAAAAGCACCAATGACAGTGAAAGGATCCGTGGCTAGTTATAAGTTTGATAGTTTAAATCGTGCTATAAAATATATATTATTGTGATTGTAATTAACATACATTTCAAGTATATCCTGGACGTGTTCTTGAAGAATTTGTTTTAGTTTCTCTTATTGATCATCTGATTGCATGGCGGTTGCTCCTTGCCGTAGACGATCTTCCTTCGAAGAGTTTTATTTGATGAAGTCTCTGACAATCTCATAGGTTGACGCGGTCACGTGATTGAGGACACTTAGTGTGTAGACGCGAATAGGATTTCTAAGGACTAAGCAACTACGGGTTTGGATTTTGTAGAAGGTGCCTTAGATAACATTGGTCCTAATACCTAAGGCGTAGGGGTCGTTTTAAGCTGAATTTTTGGTAACGGTTAGGATAAGGTTCTAATTTAGGCCTAGTGCCCATATGTTTTATTTAAGTAGTTCCCCCAACCTTTCTAAACCCTCATGTGGGTGCATTTTTCTCAAATAATCTTGTTATCCTTACAACTTTGGTAGAGCCATTAATTATTATTTGATTATTAATAGTACTAAAAATAAAATATTCAATTCCTAAAAAATATAGTAAAATTGATAACTGGTTGAGTCTAAAGGAGCCTATAGGCCTCAGCTTTGGGTCAGATCTGTAACTACGTTATTTCTACAAGCATTGTCCAACCACCACTGAAATACTTCTGTGGTAGGCTATACATACAGGTTGTTAGAACATTTCTTAATTTTTTGAGTCTAGTGAAATGTTTTTAAGTAGGTCCATGTGTTTATTTTTTATTATCGCTTCCTACTACTCGTTTGGATTATACAACTATGTACTAATTATTCCAGTGTTTTAGGTATGAGGAAGGCTATATTTACAGGAATTGTACCCGCATTTGCGTACAGGGAGAGTATAAAACTATTCTGGAAAATCACCCTCAATACACCTGACCGAGATTCGAATTTTGATTTTCATGTCATCGGCAGTCTAGTCTACTGCTAGAGTGATGCCTTAGACCATTCAGCCACCGAAGCGGGTGGGGGTTCATTACTATAAGTGTAGGCCAAGATGCTATACGCAGGTGTAGGTGCTAGGTGCAGATAACGCAACCACCTTTTGCAACATAAGAATATGATATTTAGACGCAGCTATAACCATAAATAAAAAATATAATTGATTCGATATTTAATCCAGCAAAGGTATACATAATACATATTATACACTTAGTATACAATGTGTATCTAAAGCATTGCATCAAACTTTGGCAGGCTATTCCTTGGGTAAAAATAGAATAATTCAAATCAGCAACCTAGGGTCCATATTGAATAATAAGGGCGGTATACACCCCTAAAGATAGAGCTAAAAACGACTGTTGTGTGAAATATTATGAAAACTTCTTAGGGTCTTACAACAAATATTTGTATACTACTTATTGAAACCTTGATCGTTAATACATTAAATGTGCTATTTCCATTACCCACCCACATCATGTAAAAAGAGGGGGTTGTAGCAGTTTTTTCATTGACACGTCGATACAGAATTCAAATCCGTATATATTACACGTTTTTCAAACGTAATATTTAAACTCTTAGAGAACTATCTAAATGAACTGTATCTATTTACTATTATTACTCTTAGACTCAGATTAGTTGTGTTATTCTCCCTTGTGTAGATAAACAGCACCCTTTCTAAGCATGCACGCTATAACTGCAACATTTGTGCGGTCACGAATCTCCTGCTAATCTCATATTAATCACACACATTATCTGTTAATTTTCTTGTGTCACATTTTGAGAGTTGGCGTGGCAGAGTGATCGGGAAACGGAATGTGGCTTGAACTGATAGCAAAAAGGTTTGTAGCTGCCCTTATTTTGTATTTGGTTTATCTGTACTAGAGTGTTTGACCTCAACTCAGGAATTCAGGGCAGATATCCCAGACTAGAGGGCGTTGAATTAATTTTTCACCCTTTCTTAAGGTAAATGCTAATAGATAACCACAACAATTTCATTAGTTATACAGGATTATAGATGATCAGGAGCCATTACAAAATAATATTAATTAGTTTAAGTCGGTATGTATTGAGGGAGGCACCTACCGTAGTGCTGAAACGCGTTACAGTCGTCTAAAAATCTTGCTTTATATAAGAGTGGTTTAATATTTTGAAATATATTTCACGTCGAAATAGAAGCGAAAGGTATCTAAATGTTCCCACAAACTTAAAACACTTTACATTATAAGTTTTATATTTAAATACATCCCAAAAAGTGTTTATTTTCAAAAATATTAAACGTGAATTGTCAAGTATATTTTTGAAAACCTAGCCTTCCTCAAGCAAAGAAAGTATTTTTGTTTAACTGTGTATTTTATAATATATTTAGGATTGTTTTAGTTATGATGAAACTTGTTAACACTTGTCATTCTAGTAAGATATATTATTGCGTGTGGATATTTCCACTAAGCACATACCAAGGCATATAGATACATAAGATAATATCTAGTATTTTTGTGAAATTTTAATCTATGGATCGAATATTTTAACAATGTTTCCCTGACGGAGGAGTGTCTTGGGGCTGTGTCAGTCCAAATTGATTTTAAACTTTTAACGGACGGAAATGAAGTGATACCCAGCTCGCCAGCGGTTACAAGGCGGCTTCTAGTTCACTGCTCATTTCTTGTAAATAACATGTATACAATTATATCCTAGGTTATTGTTTGAGGAGCGTTAAGGGAGTAGGGTTTAGATTTCCCAGAAGACCAGAGACGGGCCAACTACAAGCCGCACTCCTCATCTAGCCCGAGATATATACTGTAAATTTTAACCAACTCGTGAAGATAGCGTGGGGAAGTACTGTACATTTTAACCAACTCGTGAAGACAGCGTGGGGAGGGGGGGGGAGTACTGTACATTTTATTTTAACCAACTCGTGAAGATAGCGAGGGGGGTGGGAAGTACTGTATATTTTAACCAACTCGTGAATATAGCGTGGGTAAGCCATTAATTAGGTGACTTAAGCACGCACTTTAGGTGGTTAAATAAGAATATTTGAAAATAAACATTTTTCTGTTTGTTTTTCATGTTAATGAGGCGGCCTAACCGGAGCACTGAGATGCGTTGAAAACGTTAAGAAATCTCACATCTTTACAAAAATTATGAAATTGTGTCATTGTATCATTTATTTATTAAATGTATCAGCCAAATTTACTTAATGGGCTACTTATTGACTGAGCCTAGTGAACTCCTATTTTAACATGACAATTTGGGATTTCATTTGTTTGTCGAGATGTTTGTTCAGCAATAACTTTTGAATGCGTGTAGCAATTCTAATGAAATGTAGCTGGGACATTCTTTGAGAAAGATGTATGTATAATCTGATTTTGGTAGGAAGAAAAGTAGAAGTTGGTTACTAAAGTTACTAAAATAATTTTAATGTATTTATACAACAATTTATGTTATCTCCAGCTGTCACTTGTAATAGATATAATCAATACCAATATAATAACACAAATAATAAAGTAAAATGCTATCAATGTTAGCCGCAAAGAAATATGTTAAAATTTTCTCTACTCTTCTTCAAACCAAAATCAGGCTATACAGTACACAGTTTTTCTAATCTGTCTATCTCTTTTAATATGGCAACTCAAAATAGGTTTCATTAAATAGATCATCTCAAGTGATTTTAATTTAAAATTCTAAGCAATAGGTTGAATAATTAGTGAGTTTTTTGAAAATTCTGACATGTGTGATACTGACGCTTAAACTGCGTGATAAATGGTTATTCACTATCGATATAATGTATTATTGAATATAGTATTGATTTGTTTTCCGTCTAAATTGGTCAACAAGGAAAAATATCAACTTCAAATCCAAGAAGAAACTACAGGCGTTAATAATTTCAACTTTAAATATATTAAAAAAAATTCAAAAACTAAAACAATAATCTTCTAAACAATAAAACATAAATTCGATCCTAACTAGACCCAAATCCGTTTAATGTTATTGTTGTAAATCCTAATTTAATATTTAGTTCAACTATAAAACATTTAGGTGTAATATTTGGCCTACATTTAATCTGAAAGTTTCAACATACACAGAAACAACGCGATGGAGTTTTACACTGCCTTAACATATTAAGAAAGAGAAACATCACGGGGAATATCTCTGAACACTTTTTAAAAACATACAAAATTTTCTGCCGTACAATATTTACCTGTAGCCATTTTTCATGGAAATCAGCAACAAATTAAGTTAATTCCATTTACATATTATAGAGCTACATTCTGTTCGTTTGTAGTATGCTAAATCTTTCTGTGGTAAAACTGTAGCCCATCCATATATGATTCAACATATTGTCGTATCATTCTTTTTATGTGACGGTGAAAACAGACAAATGAACAATTGGGCCCGTCGTGTATCTTTGTATCACATGTTGTTACTCAACTATGCAACGGTTTCCCGTCCACATTAATACGCAACAATGACACGATACGCTATATACCGCGTTACCAACCTATCGAGCAACAATTTAGTAATTAAAGTGACGTCGTTACAATAGTGTGATTTAATTTAATTTGTATGTTACCATTCTATTAATTGGTTGGTTTAACTTTTTAATAAACTGACCCTGAAGTTATCCTAGCATTTACTTAGAAGTGTATCACAAAAAAAATTAGCGTACATACAGTAAAAATCCCTTCAACTTTTCAACGTTTCTTAGAATCAAATTTTCATTGAAACGAAAGAGCTCTGTTGAAACACTCCGATTCTTAAACCTTCAAGACATATCCCTCTTTCCCCCCTTCCCCTTAAACCGAAATCATATTCCCTACCGCGAGCAAGGAAGCGAGCAAGAAGGTCCTCCCTTTTCGTGATGTAATTAACCTGGTGGCAAATCCCCACACGCCACCACCAGAGGCGCTAGTCGCTATAGAGACGTTGAACTAGTCTTGGAGAGGGGCAGGAGAGAGTCTAATACTATTATAGCGAGTGGCACCACTTCGAGGTTTTGATTGTTAATATTCTGTCACGTTCTGAGAACAGACAGACACCAACTCCCTTAGACAATTACTATATGAAAAACTAAACTTACGACATAACCCCCCCCCCCCTTTTTTAAATCTTAATATTAAATTCCGTCTTCCATTTTTCTAAGAGTCAAATTGATGGCGTCAGAAATTGCTAATTAAATTTGTTCGCGTAGGCAATCTTATTAAATCTTTGACTTGTCTCAAGCGCAGGTAGGAAATGCCGTTTTGTGGAGTGGTATGAAAGGAAGACTTATTTAAGCACTTAAATAGTTTTGTACGTAATTAGTAATCTTATTAAACTGTATAGGGTAATATGTGTGCATCGCCTTACAGCGAGGTTTTCATTGTATGACTCATTCTTACAGCTAGCTATTAAACTTTTATTTTTAAAAATACATTTATTATGAGGAGGCTAGAAAGTAAATGTATCCGCATTTTTTTGGAGGTTGAATAAGTTTAAGACATAATTTTGGAAAAACCTGACTTCCAGCCCGTGCACCCACCATTCCAGAGACAGCCTTTATTAGCAGTTTCCAACCTTTTACAGGTTTTGACTCCAATTTTTGTTTGTAAAATACCATATTGACCCTCTAATATCCTTAATCTTGAGGCGTTTACAAATAATTCATTAAAACATAATATTATCTATCTTATTTGCACTGTGTCTTACTTTCTACCCGTTAGAGCTGTTTTCGTTTGATAACATAATTGATGTAGGGATGAGGAAGGTAGAATTTAAAACAAAGTCTATACCCATTTGCGTGGAAGAAGAGTGGTAAACCGGCCATCCTATGTACAGTACATTCGACCAGGATTCGAAATATAACGATCGTCACGTTTAGTTAACTTGCCCATAAATGCTGGTTTTAATTATAGTGTTATTACTATTGCTATATGAACTCGACTTAGAGGTTTCAGAAGAGAATCAACGAGCTTGTCGGGTTTTTTTTCGATGTGAGTAAAAAGATATTTACGGTATCACTCCCTCGAACATGAAGTTGCTTGAGTGCATTAAGTCACCAAGCAAATTTCCAGAGTTGGATAAATAAATCTAAGCAGTACTATCTTACAAAGTTTGTACCATTTTAACAATTTTAATTTGTATTTGAATTTTTCACTCTCCTGCCATCTTTATAATTTAATCACTTGAAAGAGTATAAATAGGTATAAATCTATAGCCTCTACAAGCGTTGTGACCTCAGATGAAGCACATCGCGTCCCCTCTACTTTGAACATGATCACCCTCTATAGTTCCACTTCGACTCGGGNGGGGGGGGGGGGGGGGGCTAGTTGATGGGTTCGTCTAGCAGAGAAGGAGCACCCGCCCCCCCTTTCATCCCTATTCAGCCCACTATGTTGGTCAATATTTACTCATGATTCACGTCAATATTGTACCATTATTCACGGCACGAAGCCGACCGTCGGCCAATATCCTGACCCAGTCAGCCAATGTGTCCGTTACACACAATGACTAAGGCAGTTGGATGGTAGAATAACAGTTCGGTACAAAACGTTGAATAATATATATTCTAAAAGAATATTAGAACTACCACGAACCTGAAAAACTGAGAGAACTTAAGGGATTGTTTGTACTTGAAAAAAAAAAGTGGAAAAAACACAAGAAAGCTAACATAAAAAACGTAATATATTTGAATTTGGGGTATTTTTAACTGCCAGATTGAAATTATAATAAAAAAGTGAGCTTAGAAATTAAACACCTTGATTCAAAAACACTCCTCCATCCTTTTTGTCTTCTCCCTGAAATATTGGGATGAATTATCCCTGCATACACTTCCTTGTCATAAAACATCACTTCACACTGGTGAATTTTATGAGGAAATAAAATTTGATTCTTCTATAATACTCTTTAAAGTGGCTTACTCTTTAAAGTAGCTGGGAAAATTGGAATTCTTTCTGAAAAATCTGTAATAAAAGGGAGTTTTGCAGTAAGAATAAAAGTATTTACGTTTGTTGAAATTTAAAAAGCCATTTCATATATCACTGTTGTAAAGCACTAGTGTAATGATGTGGCTGATGGTTAAGTAGGTCACAATATATCATATTCAGACTTACCTTCAATGTCACCTGTTGTTTTGGAGGGGAGATAAAGAAAATAAATATTTTCGAAAAACATTATTTTAATATTCTTTCTTGTCTAAGTGACTGTCAGAGAAACAATAACGATGGTTGGAAAATACTAGCGGTCCGGGGGAAGAGATATTCTGGGTTTTATTGTGTATACTGACGTCTTTTATGTGAAAATATATACATATACAAACAAATATATATGACTATACAGTTATAATATGTTTATTTATCGGTTCAACAAACTAGCTTTTTAATGCCCTTGAATTGTAAGATTTTATTTCCTGAATCTTAATAAGAGCGTGGTAAATATGGTAGTTTAGAACAAGGCCGTAGCCATGGAAGGGTTTTGGGGGTTCAAGCCCCCCGCGAAATTTTATGAACAAAATAGATATGGCTTTATTTATGGTTCAAACAATATTAAAATTAATATACAAATTAGGGGGCTGTGTTACCATAAAAAAAACACATCAGAGAGCTTCTATAGATGTTAAATATTTAGAAATTTTCCTAGCCTTCGGCATTTTGGGGGTTATTTTACCATAAAAAACTTCACAGAGCTTCAAAAAGTGTTTAATATTTAGAAATCTTCCAAGCGTTCGGCAGTTGGTGAGTTATTTTAAAAACCCACTTCAGAGAGCTTCTAGAACTGTTTATTATTAGAATTTTTTTCTAGCTTCCAGCAATTGGGGGACGTGACCATCAACCCCCTCCACCCCCCCTGAAATTATTGGCTGGCTACGGCCTTAGTTTAGAAAATAGACATAATTGTTTGTGGCTAACATTGATCTATTTTTTCTATAAAATTATGAATACAAACCGTATTTAGGGGCACGCAGCTAGGGGTGTCAAACTCATCTGGTCTGGTCTCTTCGGTGACGAAAAGGTTGGGGTTTTAATCCCCAGCGAGTGTAACGGGTGGGAGTTTCCCTAAATGATTTTCAATCTTTTCACCAGGTAAATATGGGTAAATTCCCTCTATAATCCAATATCGTTCATCTCTACCCCTTTACTGTAAATATGCGGATATCCCGGATAGTGTAATAGGACGGTGAGTACAGCTAAATCAATCCCCCGAGGCGAGTCCCTTACTCTAACCTAGTGGAAATATTTTCCAATGCTTTATGGTTAAAAATACATTATTTTTATTGCTTTTTTTCCGTGCATCATTTTTAAAGCAAACCTTTAGTGGCAATATCATGAAAAGAAATGGGTAGTCCATTTTTTATTTTACTTTTTTTTTAAAAGGTAACAACAGTAAACTTAAAGTGTGCAAACCTACATGCTAGCCGGTAAAAGCCGTCCACTACCTTATCGACTGGAACGTGTCGCCCCCACTACGTGCTAACGACACCCACAGCAGTTTACAAGAGGGGCTTTGGAAAAATAGGGACGTTGAGGATGGGAGTGAGGAGCGGGGGGGGGGGATCTAGATCTTGTTTAACGGGGCAGTTACAAACAATCCCCTCATCAGTGAGGGATTTACCCTCCTTCTCCCTCTGTTTCTCCACTACGCGGGGCTTTTCGGCGGGGATTATTAAAACAACTGAAAGTCCTGCCGTGACAAGTGCGTGCATAGAGTGACGTGATGAGTGCGTAGAGTGCCATGATGCGTGTGTAGAGTGCCATGATGCATGTGTAGAGTAACATGAGTACGTGGAGTGACGTGATGCATATGTAGAGTGCCACGATGCGTGCGTAGAGTAACATGAGTACGTGGAGTGACGTGATTAATTTATCTAACCAAAACAGAATAAAGCTATTTCACATTATATTATAGTGGTACTATAGATTTTAATTTTAAATATTCCCGGAATTGTCAAGAATTTCTCAGATTTAAATCTAATTGATTATCCTCTTTGTAGCGAGTTAAACACGTTATAAAAGCAATAAATGCCTTTTCATTGTATTTGGTATCCAAGATCAAGATTAAGTATTGTACCAGCACTTTTTGTTTCAGTGTGGTGTAGCCAAAATGAACTTATGGCAACCTCAGAAATGAGGTTGGGGCAATTTTTTTTACAAACCATAGTACTATTTAGAGAGCTAACATAATTAAAAGGCAATTTGCCATTTTATTGAAAGTTTCTTTGATCTGAAAACCAAGGAATCAATGGGTGTCCCTAAGCAGGAAACATAACTCGCTACCTCTTCCCCCCCCCCCCAAAAAAAACAATTTGTTCAGGAGAAATGGGTGGAGCGGTTGGTATCCCCTTAGATCCTCCCCACCACTACCAACATTTCTAATTATCTGGTTTTCACCACTATTAAGAAAAATTTTGGTTTCACTACTACTAATTTCTGATAAGACTGTTTGTTTATTAGCGATGATTGGTTAATTAAATTGTCACACACCAATCCCGTTATTTTAAAAACTGTATATGCTTATTATTTGTTTTATAATCCCAGTTCTCAAATTGTGACTGAAATGCAACATCGCAAATTTATTATACATTTATGCAGAATATTCCCCCGAATTTTCAACTTCTAATTCTTCCCATTCACATCGGTATAGAGACAGTATAATATTTCTTCGTATTTATATTTATTCAAACATAGGATTTAATCCAAACACAATTAGCCATGTAAATTATTCAATACAATTATTTAATTGTTATTAATTTTGACTCCCTCCCCCCCCACCATTAGATATGTTTGACAAAGGTGTCAGTAAGTCTCTACGAGTCTGGATTTCCAGTGATGAAAAGGTTAGGCATGGAGCTCCGGTTTGTTTTAGTGAGTTTTATCTAGGTATATTTCCACGCAAATTCAGATACATTTCCTCTAAATTTTATCGTATTCATCCTTAACGCCTAATGTGAAAATAGACAGCCCGGGCGGGTAGTAAGAAGTGATGCATTATCACATAAATAGGGCAGCTAGCTCGGATTTGAACCTCAACCCCACTGTCACCCCCCATTAAAGTGATTATACGACTGTTAGCTATGGACCAATAGCTGGGAAATAAACTATGCCTACTCCTACACGTACTAGCATAGGGGTGACCAAATTACCAACGCATCCATTTTATGATACAATTTGTTTTAATGGCTCTTAGTATATTTTTTGAACAACGTGTACTGTTTTCCTCTTTACAAGCACGGTGATATTAGGGGCATGTGTATTTTTCCAGTTAATTATCACGGTTGTTTGAATAACTTACTTTTTATAAAGATCATTCAGCGTGTAGTGGAAACAGTAAGGTTGCTACACCTATACACATATGCCAAACAGAATAAAAAAATCCTGGGTATAGAGCTACCAACATACTTGCAAAATAGTCTACTTCCTGTAGACCTCATTGTAAAGGGAAATTAATGCAAGCGAGGTAAAAAAAATAAGAGTCAACAACGAGAATACCGTTGTGATGGTCCAAGGGAGAAAACCTTAGCTCCATCAATTTAGAAAATGGCACATGTACGGGATAAAAATGTTTACTTAATTTGATTTTAACAAGAGAGTTTTTCAACGTATGCTTTCAAAATGCAAGGCTATATTAGCACGTGAACTACAACCTAATTTAACCCACGAAAGAATATAAAACATTAACAAGTCAGTCCTGACACCACAATATATCTGTAAGAAGATAAATTTAAATTAAAAAAAATTCCACACGTCTTACAGCTGGTCCAATCTTACCATATTCTAGTTTCGCTAATGGGAATGGAAGAGTAAGGTAAAAACTAGAGGAAATGTACCTGATATGGCATATAGAAATATTGGGAAACAACTAAATTTAAAAAACACTCAAAATACACCCAGCCTGGAACCAAAACCCAAACTTTTCCTCACAAGTAGCCCAGACTAAATCAGTCTTACATTTAGTCTGCGTGCCCATCGAAACGAAGAATACAAAATGCCACAGTGATGACAGGTATGAGGTCCTATACTCGTGTTTTCGATTATCTACTGCTAATAGGAACGACGGGGTTCACCGCTGTCTCGGCGTACTGATGGTGATACTTTATAAACTATTTCCCTACCATCCCTCCAGGCAAATGAGGTAAGTTTACTCACTATCGTAATTATAAAGCGAATAGCTCAGACGAGTATTAAGACGTGGTGGAAATAAAAACTCCTGTGTTTAATATACTAATTAATAAAAATATATATCATAAGTTCTCTGATAATCAACCAAGGTCATATAGGTATATAGCTACAGCTATAGCCGCTCAACTTCGGATAGAAGTTACTTTATTTTCAAATCTGGTTTTTGCTCTTTGTGTTTAGCTTGGGCTATCCTCAACTTTTTTTTTAATTAAAGAGCACATGATGAGTTTTTGTATTTATAAAATTATTTGACACGAGCATGTATAGACTATAGGCCGAGACAATGAAGGCAATTCGAATGTCAGAAACACTACCACTCCCCCCCTGCTTTAAGTCATTATGTCACGTAAACTGTAACCACAGGGGACCCACATTTGTTTAGATTATTTACGCATATATATAGCGTCTGAATTTATCAAATGTATTAAGGGAAAATTTGACTTAAAAACCAATCAATATACTCTTATTATTTTTGTTTATTTTAAAAGTTTTAAAAATCTTCTTTTAAGAAAAAAATTTGATTCCGTTTAAGTTCAGACTAATATATATATATAAATATATATATATAATATTATTTGGTTTAAATAATTACTCACAATATTAAGAAAGTTCTTGACTTAGACGAAAAATAATATTGGAAATGAGTATTTAAAAGTCAGATATCTACACCATTGTATGCATGGTTTAAGGCATCTGTATCGTGATATACCGCGATACCTTTGACGAGGATCTCGAGGTTCGAATTTCGGGGAGGTTAACCGGCCACAAAGCTATTAAATGAGTGATAAAAGTAAAAAGTTTTAAATTAAATTCCTTAGAATTGATTACCCTCCCTGGCTTTCTTTTAAAAATTGTATAATTTTTTAACACCGCGTCTTACTACCCGTTAGGATTATACGCTTACCTAATTGTAAAAACCACCCTCATTACACCCGACTGAGATTCAAACCTCAATCTCCCCGTCATTGGCAGTCTAATCTACTACGAGGGTAGCGCGTTAGACTACGCAACCACCGAAGCGGGTATATATAAATATAGATAATTATTTGTGAGCATTAACTTACTCTGAGGATTACGTAAATTCTCATTCATAGATTCCAATAGTTTAATTAGTGGTTCAAGTCTTAATCCTCATTCGGGCTATCCAAAACTAACCACTTAATTATATATAAAACTAACTAAATAACTAACAGTATTAGTTGACGTTGGAGAGTCTAGCGGTTTGTTAGAAGCTTTTCTTTCTTTCAAAATTGGAAACGGGGCTCAGTACCTACTTAACTAAAATTCCTGACTGTAATTGTCGATATTTTTTCGGGAGTTAACGCTTTTTCAAAACGATTTCAAGAAAATGTATGCTAAGCGGAAAACACCCTCTACTCTTAGAAGCTACTCGCTAAGTCCCTTCCCTTTAGAAGGCTGTTCAGCATTTAATTAAAACCTGCTTATTTGCAAATTTGTTTGTTTGGAAAAGCAGCGTCGAGGTCTTCCTTAAAAGGGGTTTTTAATTATACTACCGAGCAGCTACAGGAAATGAACTGAGGGGAGTGGCGGGGAACAGGGACTAGAAGATGCGGAAGGCTTTCGCGGCCGGTACGAGAAATTTCCTCTCTTCAATTGTGTTTAATTGAATACTCGCAGAAATAGAAAGTGAGTGGAAAATGACGAAACAAGTGAAGGGAGAAGTAGATTCCACTTGGCACGATATTATGAATGCTAATGTGTGAGAAAGTTGCAGGGTTGGTAGAAGGAGAAGTGAAAGCCGCTATAACATATATATATAAATGAAGAATTTAATTTATCGAAATTATCCTCCAAAAGCTACGTCATTTTCTATTCTATTGAAGTATAGCCTTAGGTATAAAATCAGTGTCTTTGATAAAATACTGGATTTTACCATTTGCCAGCGAGAATACAAATTGGACTTATATAATCATTCTTTCTCGGCACGTTTACGTACAATTAATTAGCTCAGGAGATTCACATTTTACTTTAAATATTTACTTCCTATTTCATAATATACTTCTTTTTTATAACGATACCATACAAAAACAAACCTCATAAAATAACTATAGATATTGAAATTGGAAATGAGAATTGTCTTAAAGGCAATAAATATAACATAAAATTAATGGCACTGAAAAAAAATTCTATATATATTATCTCGTCGTATTAAAGTTTTTAAAAAACATTTTCCAAAATTAGTTTTTAGAAATTCGCCCTAAAATATTGAAAATGTTATATTCTTTAAACTGAAAAATTACTCCTGAACACGGGAATTGAATTCGGGACTTTGGCTTGGTACACCGATGCTCTAACCACTGATCTATCCAGGAATCGTCCCCTATTCAGGGTCATTCTTTACTAATATTTTAAGGCAGAGTCTGTGATGGACGTGTGGAAATCGTCAGATACATATGGGTGATTATATTTTAAGATCACGAGAAATCAGATAACGCAGCCACCTTCGAGTCAATAAGGCTTTAAACTGCACGGGATGATTCCTGGATAGCTGTATGGTTAAAACATTGGCATGCTAAGTCAAAGGTCCCGGGCTCAATTCCCGTGTCTAGCTGACATTTTTCAGCTATAACCGAAATTATAAAATATAAATAGCTTTGCTATTTAATATATCATCGTTATAAGTTTTACTATGAAAACAGAGTAGATAATTAGCTCATTATTATACAAAACAATGTTCATATACAAAAAAGTATCTAACATTTTTAGAGAAATTAAAAAAATTATATATTTTATAAAATCAGTCATTAGTAAACTAGCTTTAAGTCATTTTTATAGAAAAATAAATACACTATCTTACTTATTTTGTAAATGCCAGTTTAGAAAATTTTCAAAAATAATCATCAATAATCTATTGTCAAATTAATTTACACCCGAGATCCGAATATGTTATAATATTATATCAATTAAATATGTTGCCTCAAATCTTGAAAAAAAAATCGAAAGACCTTTTTAGAAACACATAATTTTAATTTTAAAAATGAGGAATTTATAAACTACATTTAATCTTAAAGTTGAACAAAAATTTTAATTTCACCTCAAGACTTGTACAGAATATGACATCTTTATATCAAGTTTGAACACGATCAAATAACAATTTTGGGCGTAGTCCCAGAAACAGATAAGACACACTTACTTTCTCCCGACCCCTTGGAAAGAGGAAGTATTGTGATAGTCAAAAAATCAATGTTGACTTTTATTGGATTTCAACATTTTATGACCCATGAACCCAAAAAATGGGTGTTAGCGAAGCCATCTGTCTGTCTGTCTGTCTGTCTGTTTGTACACCGGGCTAGAGTCGAAATAATTTTACCGACCAGGCTAAAACTATATATATATATATATATATGTACTGTTTGCATAAGGGATTTTTGGAACTATCCATCTAACCTTAAAGTAAGGGGTAGCTTAGTTATGGACAAAAAGAGAAAATGCTATTTTCTTGAAATTATTTCTTAAGTTCATACTATTTCAATTAAAATTAATATTTAGGCACCATTTGACATTATAAACCAATTAGTACATCTCATTTTCCGGGTAAAATGAATTGAGCGTCTACATTACTTTACATGAGCGGGTATCTTCAAATTTGATAATAGCTCCAGAATTATTTGAGATACAAAATAAAGCCTATAATTGCAAGACTATTGAGATTAAAAACACTTGTATTGGAAATACATATTTATAAAACCAATATTTTCCGAGCTATACACAAATTTAGTTTTTAAATGGAGGTCTGGGAAATGGTGAGTTAATTTTTATTCTCTTTGGTGGACAATGATCTTTCTGTTTTTGTAACAGTGTATATTATTTCATTTATGCTCTTTGTTGGAGTGCGCCTGTTACAGTTTATACTAATTATTTTGGCATATCCTACGAGTTTAAAGTAAATGTTTTCACATATTTAGGTAAAGGAGGGAGAAAGTCTCTGCAGTGAACAATACGGCTTATTTAAGTTCAAGGACACATATAAAGTTAAGATTCGTCACAATCTCGAGATGTAAAGTTTTCACAATAATGTTTCTATATAGCACTATAATTTCATAAAACTATTAAAATAACATGTTTAAGGGAATTTAGATTAACCTTTTTTTAATTAGTAGGTTATTAATCAAGGTAATTTGTGATTTCTTTCACCATGTCCCAGCTATTTACATTTATTTATTTATTTATGTACACTATTGGGAGAGGAAAGAATTCGGGTAAAATTGAGAATAAATGTAGTCGCATTTGCGTGGAGGGTTATTAGGAAACCATTTGGGGGAGGGATACTCTCATTGAACCCGGCCGAGATTCGAGACGCAATACTTTAACTCAGTCGGTAGCGTGTCTCTCTGCTAAGCTGAGTCCCGGGTTCATTTCCTGGCATGTCCGAAAATGTATATTTGGTGAAATGTACGTTTCCCCCTTTCACAGTGATAAATTAACGGTGGTGGCTGGTTGTTGTGTCCTAGATTTAAATTTGTTTATAAGTCGTGTGATGATATAAATAGTCGGTTCAGAAAGTGCACGTTAAATACCTCAAATAATTTTTTTTACATAAAAAACTTTGAGACGCCACGATCTAAACGTGCGGTAATGACTTAGGTTATACTGGATTGCCAGTGGGAGAGGTCGGAACTAGAATGTTAAATGAGTGTTCTGGGGAGAATTTGTCCAAGTGTATTGAACAGTGCGTATTTCCCATTTTCCAAACTAAATCTAGTGAACTTTGCCCAACCTACCCTTTCAATCCTTATCTATTAGATAAAGTTGTTAATAACCAATGTAGTTGGCCACATAGTCTAACGCATCTCTTTCATGTTGGACTGGATTGCCGGTGACAGGGATATTAGGGATCGAATCCTGGTCGGGTGCACTGAAGCTGATTTTGTTATAAATGGTTTCTCAATCTTCTTCCACGCAAATTCGCGTACATTTTCTCTAAAATTCTAACTTTTTACTCCCACTCCATTAGCGTAATTAATATAATTGTGTGTACTACCAGGACGGTTATTAAGACTGGGTGACGCATCGATGGACACGCAGAGTAAACGTCAAGCTCGTGTTGTCTGGTGTGCTCGTGGCCAAAGATAAATAATATACCCAGACACTAAACCTCCAGGTTAGAATGGTTGTGCTCCTTTTGGCAGCTTGAATCCTTCAACAGTAGGATCGCCGCGGTTATTCCTATCATCACCCAGCAGTGACACTAGCGAAGCCCAGTGTTGAAGGACTCAAGCTGGCAAAAGGAGAGCAGCAAAATCCCCGTAGGGCTTGGAGTCTGTTTCTTACTTGTCTATGCCCGTGGAAGAGATGCCAGGGTTCAATTCCCAGCCTGGTGTGTTGAGGCCTCCTTTTCCTAAAAGGTTTTACATTCTTCCTCCACACGAATATTGATATATTTCATCTATATTCCACCTTTCTCATAACTACCTCATTGGTGTAAATAAATAGAGATAGCCCGAACAGTGGGACGCGGAGCAAAAATTAATAACATGTACGAGTTCTTTTAAAAATAAGAACAGATTTCAATTTTTTTTATATAACCGCGTCTTACTACTTATTCAGGCTTTATGCAAATAATATGATAATTACTATAATGGAGTAAGTATGAGAAATGAATCGTTTTAGAGCTAATCTACCACCATTTGCGTTGAAATAGAGTGGAATACCATTTAGGGAAAACCACCCTCAGTAGACCCGACCGGGATTCGAACCGCCACCCCCCCGTCATCAGCAGGACAGTTTACCACGAGAGTGATGCCTTGCCAGCTTTCGATTACAAAATTAAATATGCTCAGTCCTTTTAAGCTGAAGCCAGGGAGTAACCTCGTTCTTCTTGAAACAACAAACCTAGGTTCCACCGAGTCAAATGGCGCGATGTCACGATACGGCACTGTGACCCTCTCACCCACATTCCTCCTGCCCCATCTGCTTGTACAATAACCTTCAAGCTTGTTCTCTGATTGATGGGAGACACTGACAACTCGAACATTACGTTGTACTGCCAGGATCGATCGAGGGAGAAAGTTAAAGAAAACTTTAAAGGCGAAGACACATTGACCCGTAACCATAAACTTCTAGCTTTATTCCCGTAACGTATAAGTTGAACTAAAAATCTTTCTTACGATAAGTTTCCACACTTGCACTATCCTTGACAGACCATTTTACTCTATGGATTATCTAACGTGCACTTTCTGAGCCTACTTATTATTTCAGTACCTTACACTACATTTTATATTGGATTTAAATTAATTATTATTAGCACCACGTCTTACTACCCATTCGGGTTATACGCACTTAAGCTAATGTGAAATGGTAGAGTAATTGTGAAATGAAATGGAGGACCTACAGTTTAACGTGGAATCCGAACCACGGTGGAGGCCTGGTATTCCTCACATTCACAAGTTGTGATTAATACACGTCTTGTCAAGAGGTGAAGGAAGGGTTTGGCATTCAGATAAATCTGTGCCGGGACCGAGGATTGAACCCCGAACCCTCAGAACATAAGTCTAACCACCTTACCCCTAGACCACCAGGTCACCCTTTAAATGAATCATTACGTGTCTACTGAGCTACGGGTTCAGTGGCCGTATGATATAAAGTATCACTCTCGTTATAATTTAGACTGCCGATGATGGAGAGATCAGGGTCCTGCTCCAGGTCGGTTGTACTGAAGGTGGTTTGTCTTAAATTGTTTTCCATTCTCCCTCCGCGCAAATGAAAGTGCACTTTATTTATATTCAACCTCCCTCATCCCTAACGTTCTTTAGATTCAACATTCATCATCCTTAACACAGTGGCGTATTACCCAAACGGGTAGTAAGACACAGTGCTATATATATATAAATAGCACCGCGTCTTACTAGACGTTCGGGTTATAAGCTTATGTATTAATTACGCAAATGGTTTTAGGGATAATGAAGGTTCTTTTTTATAGGAAGTGTGACCACATTTGCGTGGAGGGAAAATGAAAAAACTATTTTGGAAAAAAAAACACCTCAGTACACCAGACCAAGATTCAAACCTAGATATCCCTGTCATCGGCAGTCTAGTCTACTTCGAGAGTGGCGCGTTAGATCACGCGGCTACCAAAGCAGGTTATAATAAATAAAGGCTGGAAAGTTAAGGCCGTACACACAGAACGCTAAGCTAAGATTTGCTCTGCTAACTCTTTAGAAAAATAGCATGCCTTATATTTAAATGTGTTGGTTCACACAGAAAGCTAAGCTATGCCTTGCTACCTCACGCTATGTTTTTTTTCCTATTGCTGGCCCGGCAATTATTCCATCTTCCATCTTGAGCCATCATAAGTTGCGCATGCGTATAACGCAGCTTGGGCTCCGTGTTGAACAGACTCAGTGCTGGTTTGGTGAAAATAACCAAAGAAGTGTAGAAGTTTTGTTTTCAGTTGGTTTCACGTTTATTTAATTAATGTTCTATTTAGGTTTTATATTTAATAAGTGTTTTTATATTAAAATGGAAGCGTTAGTTGAACATGTTAAACCTCCACCTCCTAGATTTTCTTCATCTTCCAAAATAACTGCTAACAGCACCATCTTTTCTTCCCCAGTCCTATCATCTGAACTCAAAACAAGACATTTTGGAGAACGCCATCATAACTAAACTTCACTAGAGCAGACCATAAAGAAACAACACTGAGTTCGAGGAGGGGGGAGAGGGACCATTGCTTAGCTTAGCATTCTGTGTGTATCGGCCTTTAGGTCATGTGTGTTTTATAATTTAGTTAGTTTGTAGGCTGTGTGCTGATATAATACTTCATTTTAGAAAATATATATAGAGATAGAAATGAGGAAAGTACAATTGAGAGGGAATGTATTCGCATTTGCGCGGAAGGATGAAGAACAAATATTTAAAGAATAACACCTGTGTTAACCTAGGAAGGATTCGAACCTCCATATCACCGGCAAACAAGACTAAACGAAATAAATTACTTTATCCACGTGTTCACTTACACGGTCTACGTAGGGAAGGGACAAGATTGAAATAGCTGGAGGATTATAAGTACATTATGGATACGGTGCTTTGAGTGTTTAGAGTGCTAACCACTCGAAGGGAAATATTATTATACTCCTCTATTTATTATGAAAATGGCAGTTCCGAAGATTCGAAACAACTAAAACAATCCTCAAATATCTTTAAAAAATTTGTTAAATCTTAAAAACCTCATTATTTGCTTAGTTAAGGAAAGCTAAATGTATGCCTCTTACTATTTACTTAGATCTTAGAGCCGTGAATTTTGTATAAACCTCTTTAAAAATGTTTGAAAAAGGTTTAAACTATAAAACCTTGAATGTCAGGTTTTTTAATTCTATATGAATATGTTGATATATGTTTAGCCTCCATTTTAGAGTGAGAAATATTTTTATTTATTTTTAAACCACTAAATAATGTGTAATTTCTGAGCGTTTATAAAGTACATCAGCATTTCATTAGCTCCCTTTAAGTCTGGTCATAATTTACTATGACTCAACTTACTATAGGCTATAGTACATGAAAAATTATTATTTATGACTAGATAATTAAAAAGCATAGTTCAAGAACGTAATATTGTTTTGTTTTTCTTTTTATAGGTGGCAGTTTCATATCAGCCAATCACGTTCAAGGTCAATTGAAGGACGATCAAAGTCATGAGGTCATCCATCAAGGACACAGGAGTCAACAGTACAATGTGGAGAAGGTATGGTGGGCCAATATATATTTTATATTATATTATATTTAATATAATAAACAACATTGATGTTTCCACAAGCTGCTTAACCTATTTATTCATGGACAAAACCAAGTGTTGCGCAAAGGTAACTTTGAACATGTCATATCACTTTAGAAACTCGTGTTGTTTTTTTCTAACGTGTCTTACTACCTGCCTAAGCTATACACATTTTAATAATAGTAATGGTGTAGGGGTGATAAAGATAAAATGTAGAGTACATTTATTCGAATTTACGTAGAAGCATAGCTGGAAACCATTTAGATAAAATCCCTATCATTCAAACCCATCACTTAGTCTGCATGTCACCAATATGTGTATAATTTAAATTACGTAATGCTTCATCATTTTTGGATAATCTACATTTATTTTTTTGTGAACTTTAAAAGTTTATTTTTGTTTTGAGCCGACTGAATTTTATTCTGTATGGTAGGTCCCGTTTATAGTGTGAACGTTTATGTTCACATTTAATCAATAAAATACAACTAGATAGATTACAATAAAATATTTTAATGGTTTTAACGAGCAAACCTTTTTAGTAATAATTCCTTTCCTAGTAAATTACACTGTCAGAAATTAGTTTCTTCAAAAATTGTAATCCATTTTTCAAACAAGAATAACGTCAAGTTTATGTATTTAAAAATATATATATATATGTTGCATTAGTTGGCCCTCTGGTCAAATATTATTTTCCTCCTCTTATTACTTCTAGTTTGAACTAAATAATTTTTAAGAATTAATAGCCAGAGCTATTATTTATGCTTATTAGTGGGAATTACACCATCTAGATATCATATTCTGAAAATTGAAAAATGACACCTGGACACGGGAATCGAACCCGGGACCTCTGGTTTAGTACGCCAATGCTCTAACCACTGAGCTATCCAGGATTCGTCCCGTGCCCAGGGTCATTCTTCACTTGTACATTTGTAAGTTCTTTTATCACTGAGCCCCCCTTCCCCCCCATTGTTGATGGACTCAAACTGTCTCAAGTAGCGCAGCGAAACTTCCGTAAGGCTGAGGATCTGGTTGATATATCTTTGCCTGAGGACTGGGATGATGTGGGTAGAGTTTATAGTGAATCTACATGTATTTGCGTGGAGGGAGACTGAGAAACTGTATAGGGAAAAGGAACCCTTCCTCATAACAACATTGTACCGGAGTTCTAAACCAGGCCTTCTCTTTGCCTGTAAGCCAGAATGAATAAGTTTGACATTTAGAATGTGGGCCCACTGACATGACAAGAGTAAAAATAGCTGACACTTTTCTCCAGCGTGGCTTCATCTTATTAACACCCAAACCACAAACGATGCAATAACTCTTTAGCTGATTGAAAAGTCTTAAAAGAAAAAAACAAATAAGATGCCCTTTCTTCTCCAAATGCCAATACTTTCTTTATTCTTTTTTTTTTTTTCTTCTAACATCTCTTACCAATTCAGCAGGTCCTGATCAGAAATAAAGATGATGTAAAAAGATCCAAGATAATTGGAAGATGTGCTGAAATTCGTGGCCAGAGAAGCAATCTACCACTTCTTTTATATATATTTTTTTCTCTTTCTTCTTCCATAAAGCAGGCAAGCAGTGGCGTGTCCCGAGGCTGTAATCTGAGGAGATTGCAGTGACATCTACTCGGCGGCGGCGGGAAGGTCTGTCTGATTAATGGTACTTGTGAAACTGCCTTAATCTCTGGCGCAGCCGATGACTGGAGGAGGGAGGGGGTTGAGGAAAGGAGGAGGATGGGCAACAAAAGAAGATTAACTGACAGGGACAAGTTAAGTGATGGGGTGCGCGTTGAAGATGAGTTTTGCAAGNAGAGCGAGAAATGATAAAAAAAAGGGGTGTGTGGGGGGGATGTACGGGTATAAAAGTCTACACTTGTTCATGTGGAATCTCCACAACGTTTTACCACACAATGAAATGACATGACTGGTGGCTGCACTTATTTCTAGTGTGAGAAAGAAAGACAATTTTACGTAAGAAACAAAGATACTACGGTATTAATATGATGGAAGTTTGGTATCTTCCTTCACAAAACTAAACTAAGGAAAAATTATTCATAATATGATTGACAAGTTTAAATAAAAACAATTAATAGGTGAGTGCAATATGATGATAAATGATAAATTATAGAAAAAAATATTGAATTGTATTTTATTAAGAAAACATTAAGTTTTTCTAGTCGGATGAAAATTCTGCTTTCTATAAAATAAAATTCTGTGCAGATCTAAGTTATTCTGTTAAATTCAGATTTTGCAATTTTTATTAGTGGCTTGCAATATTGTCTGAAACTTTTAACACTAGGTCACATCAGTGGGAACGTGGACTAGATGTAAGGCTAATTTAATCTGGTTTTCTGGTGATGGAAAGGTTCGAATCTTAGCTGGTTTTACTGGAGATGATATTTCTTAAATAATTTCCTATAAACCCTGCACGCAAATTAGGGTACACTTTCTCTCATTTATATATTTGTCGTTCCTTCTCAATTAATATAACTTCATACAGATAGCCTTAACGGTTTGTAAGTCGTCGTTAAAATAAAAGTAAAATAAATAGTACGGAACTCCACACGGACTTTCTCGCTCTATTGTTTAAAAATGGAGATATTTACTCAAAACTCGTAATATGTGAAACGAAATAAAATACACTAGCAAACCCAAGCATAATTTACACTATACTTATGTAAAACTTTTTTTAGCCTCGGTTTAATTTTATTTTTAAAGAATTAATGTCCTCATTTTATGTTTGGACCAATAAAAAGATCGATATTGGGTCCACAAGGGTCAGCACTTCGTATTAAAATTTCAACTTCCGGTTGAAATTTTCGACATTTTATTAGGTTTTGCACATCTTCAGGTCATCGCATTGCTATTAAATTCCTCATTTATAAATTTTGACCAATAAAATTGAGTCTAAAATGGAGATAGATCATTGTTGTACAAACATTTCTCCAAATAAGTTTAAGGAAAAATAACTTAAGCATTTTGAGAGACTTACTTATATTTAATTACTCTATGGCTTTGGAGAATTATTGCGTTAAACCTTAAGTAGTATCTCTTTACAATTAAAGCTCACAAAATTGTATTAATATATTTGCCAATATCTCAGAAACTGTTGGTTTTATAAAAATATATTTCATATAAAAGTTTTTTATTTCTAATAGTACTACAATTTTGCTATAAGTTTTTTAGTATCTCAAATAGTTAGGGATATACAAAAATTTCAGCTTTTGTAAAGTATCCTAAAATTTATTTTTATAGAAAAATGAAAATAGCCAGTTTATTTATAATCTTAATCAACGTCTTGATACGAATTTTAATCAAAATCGTTAGAGCCTATTTTGATAGAATCTATCTTTCTCTTTTCGCCCTTTATTAAACTACTCTCAATTTTAAGTTCAAACAGACATACAGACTGCATTGCAAAGACCACTTTTTAGGGTTCGAGGGGGTCATGAGACGTTGACATCCACCAACATTTCAGGTTAGATTAATTTTTACGGTCGTAACACTTTACCTTTAGTGTTTGAAAAGTTAAAATATATATTTGCGTATAGCTTGAAAGTTACTGGGTTTATAAAATATGTTCCGAATAAAATATTTGTATTATAAATAGATCTACATATTTGTAAGGATAAGTAATTTCATATTTCAAATAGTTTTGGAGATATGATAAAAATTGAGAATTTACGCATCAGACCGGAGCCCTTAAAGTCATTTTGGCGAAATATTGAGGATATCCATTTTGTTTGGAGTAGCTATAAATATTTTGAAATAAAATTTAATCAAAATCGTTAGAGCCGGGGCAACCCTATTAAAACCCTATATACCAAGTTTTAGCCGGATCGGTAAAATAGTTTAGGCTCTAGTCCAAGGTACAGACAGACAAACAGACGGAAATTCAAAAACAACTTTTTCGGATTTGGGGGGTCATGAAACGTCGAGAATAATCAAAATCTTGTGTTCAATTTTTTTTACGATCACAATACTTTCTATACCTGTAAGATAGCGATAAAGTTATGTATATAATCAATTATTTTAAATGTACCTATATAAACACACACAAACTTTACTGTATAAATAATAATTATAACAATAAAATCCCCTTCACACATAATTTTTTTTAATCTCTTGCCCTTTTTAACAACACTCAACTGCTACCTTCCCACACATTTCCTTGAAAGCTCATTTTACAGGGTGTATCATCACACAAACTAAAACTCAATTAATCTTTGACCTCAAACTGAACAGCCAATCACCTAATCTTAAATTTACCATTAAGAGTTTCAATAAATGGGCTTGGAGAAATAAGCTGGTACTATTTTTAATCATTACCTGGAAACAAATCAATCTTTTAAAAATAGCAATTTTTTTCAGCTCCCCGATCACAAAGACTATGTTAAGGCTATGTTTTAAACAAGAGCTACATAACAATGTGTCATTACATAGTTTAGTCACCTAGTATTTACTAGAAAGGTTTTACTTTACACTTTTTAAAAGCTTGGCGGATTGTAAAAACCGCACAATATGTGTGCTTTCTTATCAATATAGTAAAAACCCTGACACTAGGAACGATTGTTCAGTTTGGCTGTTGTTTTAGGTTAAGTTAGTTTGTAATGTGTGGGATGATGCACCATGTGTCAGTATTGAGGCGTACTAATACTTAGCACTACCATTAGTAACAATTAAAGGTAATAAGGTATTTAATTTTAAATTAAAATGGTGGTCACAGATATTAATTTTAGCTCACCTGAAATTCTGATCAATTTATGCTTGAGAGTTTAAAAGGACAGAGCGGACACAACTTCCTGGATTATCTGAACTTATAGTCAATTTATCCTGGCCACGTGATTAGCGGAGCGTCAAAATGGACATGGTGGACACAGCCATCTGGCCTACATGATTTTGTAATCAATTTATGCTGGCCACGTGTAGTATGGATAGTTTAAACGATGGGGTACACAGATGCCTGGCCTACCTGAGTTAGGGATCAATTTATACTGGCCACGTGTATTGCGGAGTTTAAACGGACACAGATGCCAGGCCTACCTGAGCTAGGGATCAATTTATACTGGACATGTGTACAGTGGAGAGTCTAAATGAACATGTTGGCTACAATTACCTAGCCTACCTGAGATATGGATCAATGTAATGCTGGCCACGTGTATGACGGAGAGTTTAAACGGACATGGCAGACTCAGCTGCTTTACTCCGCGTTGCTGGCCGGTGAATTACTAATGATGGTCACCGCTGCGGTGAGCCTAGGAAACTAGACTGTTAACTAGACACGTAGAGACTGTGTAGAGTAGTGAGTCGGTTCCTATCAATCCATCATGCTTGGCTGGCAGGTTCGGCTACGACACAGCAGCGCCCCTAGCGGCACAAACCTCATATACTGTCCGTTTACATGGACATGGGCATGTCGGGGAAATGAGAGATGACAGATTTCAGGCCTGAAACAAGTTTCACTGAGTTTTGAAATCATAAAGTTAAAAGTTCGTAATATGGTGGTCGTATTTGTGAGATGGGTAGCTTTGGGAATGTGTTTTATTTTGAATTTCTGGACATATTAGAGGTTTAATATTTCAGTGTATTTTTTTTCACTTCTAATTTTTCCCACAAAACATGACATTTTTGTTTTTAAGTTCTTTCCATTGTGTCATATTATCTGTCAAAGCTGTAAAGGCTAAGGGTCAAGAAGGTAAAATTTAAAAGAAATGTGCCCGTAATAACGTGGAGAGGGACTGAATTCACAGCCTGCTCCCGCTCTCCAAAATAATGGTTAACGTGGCCAAAGAGGCAGTCGTGATATTGTAAATGAGTTCTAAGTAGGCCTAATTACAGTTTTTGAATAACATAGATATTCTTAACACCGTAATTCAGTCGTTAATGCGTATACTCTACAATTTAAGTGTTCCGGATTTGATTGTGAAATATAGAAATATAGTATCAGGGCCGCGAGCATGGGGTGAGGTGGGGTTAAACCTCTCCCATAACTGTTCCAGTAACTTAGTAAGTAGATTCCAGTGAAAAGCGATATTTGTAAGACTCCTACTTAATAAGTTATTCCCTGAAGTTTAATGTGTATATTTTGTACAAGCTGTGACAAGCTGTTGGTATCGATGTATCATGAATGGTTGAATGCTGCGAATAATTGTGTAATTTATGTTGTGCTTACATTTTTTTTATCGTTTCAATAAAAACAAATATTTAAATTAATTTTATTACGAAAGGAAACATCTCAATAATATTGTGTCACCATAGCTGTATCACATATTAGGTTATTGTAATGTTTACCAGTTAATTATAGACTACCTAATCAAAAAAAAAAATTATTGACCCCCCCTTATATAAATCCTGCGTACGGCTCTGGTACATATATAAGATTATATATATATAGTTTATAAACTATAGATATAACTATATACTGTATTACATATAATATATCTAATATAAATTATATCTATCTAATACGTGTAATATAATATATTATGTACTACATATAATATAGGGTCTATGTATTATATAATATATATGTATTATAATATTTAGTATATGGCTATATTATATATGTATTATATGTGTACCTGTACCTAGCGTGCTCTGAATCCTTGTGATGGGGAGGTCAAGGCTCGAGTCCCAGTCTGGTGTACTGAGAGTGAACTTTCCTCTATCACTACACGCAAATGCTGGTACATTCCATCTAAATCATACCATTTGTATCCCTAACACATTATCTTGATTAATATACACGCGTGTAGGCCGAAAGTGGTAGAAAAACATGTAAATCACTCTAAAAGTGGTTTAAACTATTACATAACTTGTTATACATATTCGTTTAATTCTTTTTATTCACTTAGTTGTAGAAGTCAACCAAAAGTCGTGAGGACAATGGTTCGATCTCAGTTGGTATTGAAGAAGATACTTTATATTTGCTTACTGGATTTTATTGCTCTCCAAATAGTAAATCTTTATGTGCTAGAGCTGAATGTATAATATTAGATGTTTTGCCTTTGGTTAGTTTTTAAGTTAAGATAAAATATGTAAAACACCTATTTATAGAACATTTAAAAAATATTTAATTTTTTAGGAATAGGTATATTTAAAAAAACATTAAATAATATTATAGACACTAACATAAGAAGGATTTTAATCCAAATAAATATATATTATCAATTATATAGGTCTAGCCTACAGTTTTATTGCAAGTATTTGCCTTTGGAAATAAATCGCGTCTGATAAACGAAAAATGATGTGTAAAAACGTATAATATTTAATATAATATCAATCCACCACTGGTGGTCACGTGGTATAAGGCATCAGGCTTTAAATATACTGGATTGCAGGTGACGAAAGGCTGAAACTCGGACATCAGACGAATCCATTGCTGAAGTGTTTTTTTCATCACTTATTCCCTCTAATGCTGATACCTTTCCTAAACCGACCTCTCTAACCAATACTCCTTAGATTAAACCTTTAATAGCCTAAAAATATTATATTATACACTTTTTAGTACATACTATTATATAAATATATTAATATTAAATCTAAAAGACTTTTAACTAGTTAAATTGATGTATATTTTTAGTTATTTTTTTAGCACCGCACCTTACTACCTGTTAGGGTTATACGCATATGTACTAAATCTTACGCTGATTAGTTACTGATTAGGAAGGTTGAATTCACGTAAGGTGTAGGCTCATTTGCGTGGAAAGAGAGAGAGAGAGAGGAAAAACAATTTTGGTATGACCCCTCTCAGGGCACTTGACCGGGATTCGAACCCTGATCTCCCTGTCATTGTTAGTCTAGTCTAACATGAAAGTGACGCCTTAAGCAATGCGGCCAAGTAAGTAGGTATTTTTAGTTCCATTTCTTAAATTTCAATGGCCACCACGCTTACAATGCATACATTTGATATATATACCTAATTAAACTTAACAATACCCTACTTGCAAATCTAAGAAATCGTTCTCCTCTACTGGATATTTTCAAAGAATATATGAGTGAGGCATTCAAGGGTCCAAACATTACTACCATAATGGTGTAGAAAAAAAACCCTAGTGATCGGAGCTAGGAGAGGTGGACTGGATGAACTAACGAGCTTCAATCCCGGAGCACGTATTGTCGTGGGATGTTATGGCGTCATTATCGAACTGTGTTAATTCCATCGGATGGCTGGGTTTGGTCGTCTAATGGGGCTCTCGGTTGATAGATGGGACGAGAAGAGGAATAAGGAAGCCTATTATTGGAACATCTGGAAAGTTTTCCGAATGAAGGGGTTCGATCAAATTGTCAACCTCATCATTACTTCATACAGATCGTTATAAAAATATTATTTGGAAGTTTTTTAGAGATGCTATTCATACTCTCTAATACCAGTGAATACTTTTAAGACCAAGGCCACAGACAAGTATAGATCAGATCTTCAGCCTTACAAGAAGTTTCACTTCGCTCCTTGAGCCAGGTTGAATCCATCACTGCTGGAGTTCGCTAGTAGCAATGCTCAGTGATTAAAGCACTTCCAAACGTGCAGTTGTTAAATGACCAACTTTTAAAGTGTTCATCATGAAAATACCATTACCACCATAATGATCAGTCTGCGTAAACTCTTTGTGAAGTAAGATTATGTGAACAGGAGGCTGGGTCGCTATTTACGTTATTTTTAATCCAAATATAACTATAGAGACAAGAAAATTACATGTGTGTTAAAATAAAATATTGTTCATAGCTCAAAATTCAAATAAAATTATATTTAAAATTTATCCTAAGAGTTATGTATATATTTGATTTTAAATTGACTTGAATTAAAAAATAAAGATTTTTAACTTGATTATAAAATGATAATATTGAATTTGAGAAAACTTAAATAATATTTATCACAATTATCCCTCTATATATTATATTTGTATTATTTTGACGTTCAACGGCGTGCACATTACACTAACAAACTTTGGCCTTACCTGGTTCTACTAATTATCTATCCTTAAGGTGAGATGGAAGGGTACAAGATAAAAGACCAGTGTTTTTTGCAGTTTTTATGGCAAAACTTTATTTAGCCAAAATAAATAAAACATTGCTCCAGTACAAACATAGAGTTAAATTTTCTTCACATGTTGATATCAACAGTTCTTGAATATCTGTCATAAGCATGGTGTCATCATCTAACACACTTTTTAAATGAAGACAAAAAGCTGTCATTAAATTCCAGAACACCCTTGACAAATATTTAATAGCTGTTGAGGTTATCATATGAAGAAAATTAAATTCTATATTTGTACTGGAGCAATATTATATTTATTTTGGCCACAAAAATTATTTTTCCATAAAAACTGCAAAATACTGACTTTTGCTCGCATCTCCTTCCATCCCACCTTAAGTAACAAAAATATATCAAACAATACAAATATATAAACTTTATAGAAAATTCCAAAACCTATTACTATATTTTTTAACATGTACTTTTTTTTTACATACAGTAGTCCTATAGGTCAAAAAAATATATATATAATTATATATATAATTATATATATAATTGATCCCAAAATTGCACATTTTACTCCCTAAAATGTAACAAAAAAATCAAATATACCCTATGTATTAAAGTCAACAATGAATCATCTCACCGTCAGTCATATAATGTGATAAATATTTGATGAAAAATACATTAAACCCACTACGTTGGACGCGTGGTCAAACGCGCTACTCTTTAAGTAGGTTAGACTACCGATGACGGGGAGATCGAGTTTCGAATCTCGGTCGAGTGCTCTGAGAGTAATTTTTCGAAACATTTTCCAATCTCCCTCCACAAAAATGTGGGTACACTTCATCTAAATATAACCTTCCTAATCCCTAAAACCATTAGCGTAATTAACGTATAGACGTATAACCCGAACGGGTAGTAAAAAAATACATGAGCCTAGGATTTAATTTTTATGACACCAGTTGCACCTACACCGATAAGTATGCACAAAGTCGTCATTCTCATCTTGTTTGGTTTGTCGATGTTGAGGAGGTCTGAGATCAAATCCCATCAGGATGTAATAAGGTGTTTTATTCTAAATAGTTTCTCCTGGAAAAGATAAGTAGGCCTACACTTCCTTTAAATTTTACCTTAACCCTTTCTTACCTCGATGGTATAATTATACCGATATCTCGGGAGGGTAGTAAACTCTTTCTGGCCAAATACCTGCACTGGTGGTCTTACGGTTTAAATTGTTATTCTCAAAACATACTGGATTTCTGGTGATGGGGGATGTTGAGGTTTGGGTCTCAGCAGGATGTACTTGAGGTAGGTTAACACATAATATTTACCATATGATGATGTAGATGCATTTATTCTTAGCTACCTTCCTCATTGTCATCCGTTAAATTAAACTTTTAATTATTTTTGTACAGAATGTCCCAAATAAAACCGACCCCAAACGCTCAGTATTTAAAGGTTTGTGTCCTAAATGTGCCCCAGAAAACACTACGCACAGTTTCAATAAATAAACGTTCACTAATCGGCGACTGGAACAATGCATATTGGCTAGTGGGGCGAAAATTTCGAACACAAGACTTTGAAATAGTGTGCGCTTGTGGTCGATTTTATTTGGGACATTCTGTATCAAACGTGAAAAAAAAAATTACAAAATTTTTTAAATAATTAGAAACAATTCTTTTTTGAACGATCAAATTGATTCTTATTTCTTCAGAATAATGTTCCCAGCTCTTCTATTTTTTTTAAACTTCTATTAATACAATGAAGAATGATCTCGTATAAGATTCTGCGGGCCAAAATAGAGTAAAGCAATAGTTAGAAGAAAGTTGAAAGAGTATTCCACAAAAAAAAAAAAAGTAGGCCTACATGGAAGAAAGTTTTTAAAGGAGGGGAATAGCAAAACTTTTAGTTAGGCCACTTTTGAGGTGGAATTGGGAAAGAGGGCGGAGGGGGGTGCGCGGGGGGTACCCCTGCAGCCCCCCCCAAGTTGCCCCTTTTGAAGCAAGCCCAGCTCTATCTTACCCTCCCCGC
>CABFWO010000584.1:18396-59562 GCA_902155825.1 Timema genevievae | reverse complement strand
AGATGTATGTGCAAGAGTGAGACAAGTAATAAACTCTTATAGATAGATGTATGTGCAAGAGTGAGACAAGTAATAAACTCTTATAGATAGATGTATGTGCAAGAGTGAGACAAGTAATAAACTCTTATAGATAGATGTATGTGCAAGAGTGAGACCAATAATAAACTCTTATAGATAAATGCATGAACATCTGTATGTTTTGTTTGTATTGACATCATTCAGTGTCAATGCGGGGCATGACCAATTCTAAACTTTCAGATCGACGGTGATACTTACTAAGTGGATTTAGAAGGGGTAGAGGGGCTGCTGCACCTCTAATTTACATTTATTTTCGCCAAATCTTGGGGGCCTGAGTGCTTCTTTCCCTCGCTCTAACAGCTCGACAGTAATAAGGGTAGTTTTGAAAATGCATAGAGTTTTTTATTCAGTCAACATTGTTAAAATGCTACTTTAAAAAAAGAGATATATTAACTCACTTCAGTGCCCACTTGGTCTAACGCGCTCCTCTTGCAATAGACTAGAATACCGATGACGGGTAGATAGAGGAGCGGCAGGGTGTACTGATGGGTTTTTTCTAAAATGTTTTCCCCACTCTTCCTCCACACAAATGCAGGTACAATTCCTTGAAATATAGCCTTCCTAATCCCTAGGACCATTGGTGTAATTAGTGCATACGCATATAAACCGAATGGGTAGAAAAACACAATGCTTAAAAAAATTAAATATTAATACAATCTATCAAAAGTGACAGCTGCGCTTCACATTACTTGATGCATGAATATATGAAGGTAAAACAGTTTTAATAACTTTGTAACTGTCAGATACCGCCCTTCCTACTGGGTTCTTACTATAGATCAGCTTCAGGCTGCCACGATAGTTAATTGTGTTTCCCCGAAATATAACGGTTTGGTAATTAGTAGTTCAACCCGCTATTCCACATATTTCCCTCTTGACACTTTCTCTTCTTCAACTCTTAAAACCTGATTATTCCATCCCCTTTATATAACAGCTCAGCAATGAGTAGTTCAGCCTGCTAGGCCTATTTACACCCTCGCAATATTTACCATCCTATTCCACTATTCACCTAAGTACAATATTGACTCAAAACATAGTCTTTCTTTACCATTTTGAATTGACACATAACTCAACCAACTTCTTTGTGTATTCATTTTACATCCATTACTGTTTCCAGCCTGTGACCTGGGGTCAGTTTTTTATTCAAGCCATATGTTTTCCACTATCGGCTTGCTAGGCCTGTCATAGTTTCATATGCCCTATAATCTAACTTAATACTAGGACAGGCACAACATCCGTCCCCCGGCCGTTAATTTATCACTGTGAAAGGGTAAACCCACATCTCACCAATGATACATTTTGCGGCCATGTTGGGAATTGAACCCGGGACCCTTAGCTCAGTAAACAGACACACTACCGACTGAGCTAAGGTGTCAGATTTTTTGTGTCTTCATGTTTCAAGGAATACTTCAACAGGTCATATTCATTAGTTACTCAAATAGAATCATTAGTGAATAGTTTCAAGAAATATCAATGCATTTTATACATAACTTCAAGATACAAATCATTCATATATGACATTAATTTATTTGAAACATTTAATATATTTTTCATTGTTTTTTGTGCGTCCTTCTACTCGTCCTGGTAAGCCGCTTACTTTTACACTTGTGGAATAAGTATTGTGAAGGTAGGATTAATAGGAATTGTAACCAAATTTTCTTTAGGAAGATTTGTAAATCATCTAGGAAAAAATCTCATTAATCCGGATGGGATTTGAGCCTTAGCCTCCTCATCGCCAGTAAACCAGATGAGACCGGCAATCTATTATTATTATTATTATTATTATTATTATTATTATTATTATTACTATTAGCACCGCTTCTTACTAACCGTTCGGGTTACACGGACTTACACTAATGTGCAATGGTAGGGTGATTGTGAGATGAAATGGAGGACCTACATTATAACGTGGAATCCGAACCACGGGGGAGCCCTGGCACTCCACACATTCACAAGTTGTGATTAATACACATCTTGTCAGAGGTGAAGGAAGGGTTTGACAATCTAGTCCGTGTGTCCACAGATATGGGTATCACAAGTGTAAAACTATAGCCTATACAGCTTGATATATAGTTTTTAAATATTGTATTTAAAGCGCAATTTATAAACACATAAACCATTTCAGAACATGACCTACAAGCTATGTTAACTTAGGACATGATACCAGCCCCAGCTACTAGATATTTACTAATTGGATGGAAGAAAGAAGTTATACACACTCCTAGTCAAACCAGGGCATCCTTGAATTACAGTCAACCCCTTTTGAACACTTAGCTATGTGAACTAGCTAAGTAATTTACTTGGAAATGATTTACTTACTCATCAAACATTATGGTCAAATACAAAATTCCGGGTAGAAGTGTCCTTAGTCCCAGTACACGGGTGATGTTTCTGTATTTAATTCAGTACTAAATTCATCAGAAGTCAACTATTACCGTGTGAACAGCTGTCATGGTGACAATTAAAAAACAAGAAATTATCATTAAAACTTGTGCGTATTATTGTAAAAACACAGGTCATATTTTCCAGTGATTTTTAAGTATACAAGCATGCGGCGAAGATCTACTTTAACAAAGATTTCCCTCTCTTTCATACAAAATGAAAATACAATATCTTTGTTTTGAAAAGAAGTTTGAAGGCTCTTAATTAAATTTATTTTAAAATAAAATATTCTTAATTGAAAAGACATGGCAAATTGTTTCAAAATATAAAGTTGACATCATTATTTAAATACAAATTTATCTTCTTAAAGTATAAAAATATCGACTTTATGAATAAGGCATTAAAATTTGCCCTGCAATCCTTCTCCTATCCCCCCCAATAATTACTTGACCTTCATACGTGTACTTGTAACAAGCGAGTCTTTTATGGTTTCCATGGCAACCAAGCATCAGGTAAAATAAAATAAACACGGAAAGGGGGTTGCTCACGGCCTTGCGAACCTATTGAAAGAGCCAGCGAGACCGGATTCTTTTGTTTCTGTACGAAAGCTCTCTCCTTTCTCTTGGAAGCTTGCGCCCTCGGTTATTGATATTTCCATTAGTGAGTCATGCGAAGAGAAAATCGATGAACGCTCAGGAATTCACTGCTCGCTGGCTCGTTCTGCCACAACGACGTCTTCCAAGGTGTAGTGAATAGAGGCTGAGGTAGCTTCGATCTTAACTGATTTCCCCCACCCCCACCCCCTCACCCCAACTGCATCTTACTACCCGTACGAGCCATACGTATTTTAATTTTTTTGTTCACAAAGTAAAGTATAATTTAAAAGAAATGTACCCACACTCACATAGACTGGTAAACCATCAAGTAATAAAAAAAATTACAGCCAGCTGGGATTATAAGTCTAATCTCCCCATCACAAAATAACCAGACTACATTAACCTGACATTCCTTCAGCCTTGCCCCTAATGCTCCTCTGGTATAGTCTATGATTGTAGGCCTACGGTTAACACATTAGCTACTAATGGCTTAGTAAGGAGATATGATGAGAAAGCCTGTGTAGAGTAAATGCACTAGCATTAGCGTAGGAAATTAAAAAAAATACTAGGAAAATAATATTAACCTAATTCAACCATTAATAATTTGGCAAACTACAACGAGTGTAATAAATCTAGAATTTAATCCCTGACTTTGTCAACACCAAACAAGCGCAATGCACTGTACTTACACAAGGGTACATTCTGTACAAGATGCAAGCCTATGTAAAGTAGCCCCATGACTTCTTTGGTGTTGACTGACAGCTCACAGCTGACTTCTGACAGTCAACATTTAGGTATATACCTAAATTTTGACTGTCAGAAGTGACAGCTGCTAAACACATGTTTTTGCAGATAATATGGTTCAGCGTAGGGATACATAATTTGGTCTGGTAACTTTTCAAAGCCGTCAGCTGTCAGTCAGCACCAAAGAAGCCATGGGGCTACTGTATGTAGTTCTTGTGAAGGGAGATTGAGGTTGAAGTTTCGGCTGAGTGTCCTGAGGGTGCTTTTCCACCTGGGCTTTATCACTGTAGTGTTCCCGCTCCCTCTCCATGCTAATGTTAGAGAATTTTCTTTAATCCACCCTCCTCGAATTTTCCCCTTAGATTAAGACGTTTATAATCCTCGTTGTAAATTTTTATAGTTAAAAAATAATTACAATGAAAGTATAAAGTTATTTTGGTTGATCTACGCCGGTTAGCCAAAACATTATGAGGTAAAATGTTTTGTTTTTAAATAAGTGGTTTTTGTTTTTTCAAACTTCTTGGTAAGAATTAAACACGTTATAACGATACTTTACTGTCATCATATCAGTTTGTGTTCACCTCAAATTAGGTCCCTGGCCTGCTAAACAGTTTTTGCGTCTTTCTTTATTGTCTCTCTATTTTTCTCTACTTCATCCTAAAGCTTATTTATTATTTCTCTCTTATGGTTCTTCTGTACACAGATGGTTTAGCTAAGGGCAACAGCCAGACATTTAATTTCAATTTTTTTAGTACCACGTCTTTTCACCAGTTTAGGCTGTAAGCATATTTACTAATTGAATAAATGTGTTAGGGTTGAGGAAGATTGAATCGAGAGGAAATGTATCCAAATTTTCTTAGAGAAATAGCGGGAAACAATATAGGAAAAATCTACCCGGGATTCTAGCACTGCCTATCCTGTCATTGGCATTCCAGTCTATTGTGATTGACTCCTTAGACCGTTCGGCCACCGAATTGGGTTGAGGCTACGTTATATCTGCGATGGCACGTGTGTAAGTGTTTAACGGAAGAGAAGATTAAAATTAGTTTTGGTTGAAATTGAATATTGAAGAAATTTAAGGACTAAAATTAAAAATATTTGGGCTTGTAGATGTTGTTAAGTTTGTAAGAATTTCACTAAACTGTTAGCCTAGGCAGTAATAATTTGGGGGAGGGGGGGGGGTTGAATCCTTAAAACACCCTTTGCCTCCTCTCAATATGGCCGTGGCTTAGCTTTAATTATTATTATTATTATTATTTAGCACCGCGTCTTACTACCCGTTCGGGTTATACGCTTAAGTACTAATTACGCTAATGGATTAGGAATTGGGAAGATTGAATTTAGAGGAAGTGAACCCGCATTTGCGTGGAGGGAGAGTGGAAAACCATTTAGGAAAAACCCCCCTCAGTTCACCCGACCGATATTCGAACCTCGATCTCCCCGTCCTCAGCAGTCGAGCTCAACACGACTAGCGCGTTAGCAAACTACGCCTCCGAGGCGGGTTTTAATTAATACATTTAGTTAATACATTTAGTTTTTAGGCATATATTTTTTTTCTTGTGCTGAAAACTCCTATTAGTAAACAGTAAAAGCACTCGAGACTGCTATTCGAACCAAGAAACCAGTGGTACACACATGGTAGACTGTAGAGAAGGCTGGTACATTCACAAACACAAATGTTTTCACATAAAACAATGGGACTTTTTCAGCATGACTAAATACGTATTATTACTCTTGAAAGTTATTTAATATTTTTGCTTTAACCAATATGTGTTGGTCCGTCAATGATACAATGGAAAAAGCTGGTTGAGTCACAAACAAATAAAAACGTTTTGGTCCTTTGACCACGCTGTCACCAGGGTAGTTGTGTACGCAACCTGGCTGAGTCTATATACCTTGCCCAAAATCATCGTGTAGTTTGTCAAGGTTTGTTCGAGAAGTAGAAAGTTTTGAGAAGTCAAAGCTCTGGTAATAATCATTAGCAGGGGCTTGTTGGAGAGGAAAAGAATTAGGAAGGGAGGAGGGAGGTGAAGCCACTCTTGCCAATAACAAGCCTACAAAATTACAACGATCACTACAACCGACAGCTTGACTCTCTCACTGGGGAAGTTCTGTCCAAATGTCAATGTTTCAAATATGATTTTGTTGTTAGGCTGTTTAAGGTTCATTTTCTCTATACAGTTTTTGCGTAAAGCAAATGATTTAAAAACAAATTTAAAATTGGGATATCACACTTAATCGCACGCACTTAAACAGGAGGGTTTTATTTTCGGATTTAACTAAATAATGATTTGAAGCTGATTTGAAAAAACTTATAACGTACAGTACATTCCCATACTAACACCTGTCCTATCTATTAGCAAATTTACACTTATATGGTAGTTTTAAAATAAATCTACCAGCATTTGCGTGCAGAAAGGTGTGAAACAATTTGTAGAAATTCACTCTTAGAACACCTGGCTGGATCTCAAACTCGGACCTCCGGGCAAACCAGACTAGACTAGCCGTTACTACCCGCCTTGGTGGCGTAGTTGGCTAACGCGCTAGTCGTGTTGAGCTCGACCGCCGAGGACGGGGAGATCGAGGTTCGAATCTCGGTCGGGTGAACTGAGGGTGGTTTTTCCTAAATGGTTTTCCACTCTCCCTCCACGCAAATGCGGATTCACTTCCTCTAAATTCAACCTTCCCAATTCCTAATCCATTAGCGTAATTAGTATTTAAGCGTATAACCCGAACGGGTAGTAAGACGCGGTGCTAAATAATAATAATAATAACTAGCCGTTACTAAATTATTTGTCTGCCACCCCCACCTATATTTATAAATTAGGTTTTCTGTCTGTTCTGAAGCTGAGTTTGTTTGTAAGTCTTGTGCTGTTGTAATCAGTTTGCTCAAATTGTGTACGTTAAAAAATCCCTAATTTAAAAATAAATGCATGATAGGTAACAGCCTTAAGCGACAAAAATGGTAATGTCTGGGTAATAAATAGACTGTACACATTCTCTTTTATTATTTTGTATCAGGTGAACTTGCACCGGTGTACACGCAGGCTAAGGCTTAAACCTCATCTGTTCTAACTTGCAAGTTACAGGAGAGCTCAGGGTTAAGATCCCATTTGGGTATTCTGATGAGAGTTTTTTTCCTAAATTGCTTCCCGCTCTCCTTCCACGAAAATGTGTGTAGTAGTAAATGATTATTATTAGCACCGCGTCTTACTACCCGTTCGGGTTGTACGCACTTACGCTAATGTGTAATGGTAGTAATGGTAGGGTGATTGTGAGATGAAATGGAGGACCTACAGTTTAACGTGGGATCCGAACCACGGTGGAGGCCTGGCATTCCACACATTCACAAGATGTGATTAATACACGTCTTGTCAGAGGTGAAGGAAGGATTTGGCAATCAGACACATTTGTGCCGGGACCGAGGATTGAACTCCGGACACCTAGCACAGAAGTTTGACACCTTACCCCTAGACCGCCAGGTCACCAGCTGTTGTAGTAAAACACCATCAACAAGATATGATTATTTTTAATTATGATATCAGCTAGGATTGAACCAAGGTTCCAAATAATAATTGTATTCGTCCTTTCTAACCCCCCCGAAACTGTGAAGAGCATTTACTTTTTTCTCTTTCTCTCGAAAATATTCAGTCTCCCTTACTACTCATCAATATCAGACATACTTTGAAACAAGCCAGTCGCTAATTACCGCCAGTAGAGTGAAACTTTTCACTAATTAATTTCTTGCAACACGGCCTCTTGTGAGGCTGAGAGCAAAGGAGTGTTCAGTGTCAGCACAGGGTCAAAGATGCTCTGAAAGGAAGGATGGAGTGAGGGTGTGATGTTTGATGTCGGGGCTAGGACAGAGAGACCGCCTAGTGGGGTCGTAGAATGTTGGGGAGGAGACAGGTCCGTAGAAAACACCCTATTGCCTCCCCCTTTTTGTGGACGAGTGGACAAAGGACCTACCTGCATGCTCCAAGAGGCAAAGAGGTATATTGTAGAAGAGAGGGTGCGGGTCTACATGATGGAAAGTTCCTAATTCCACCCGTTAGTGTTGTGAGACAATTTGTAAAAGCTAATATGCTTTACAACATAATTATAAATATGTATTTCTTTACCAGCCCACATCTGTTGTATAGTGGTCAGAGTTCCTCGCTAAGGATCCAGAGGTCCTGGGTTAAATTCCCGGTGCTTCCAGATTCTTCTGTGAAGCAATGGGTCTGGAACGGGTTCAGACTTGGCCTCGTGAGTACAAATGTGGAGCTATTTGAATGAAAAACTAGTGGCTCTGGCATAGAAAACTGAGATTAATGTCTGGAAGGTCCGTTGCTATTACCACATGACACCATCCATCCACAAAGCCGGTAATATTTCCGCTATCAGACGGCGGCCGCTCGGTCGAAATAGCTCTATTGCTGGATGACACCACGAATACTTTTTTTTAATCTATTTACTGAATAGTCTTACCAGACTACACGAATTTTAATTTTTCCTAGGGAGTAGGGATGATGAAGGTAGATTTTAGGTAAAATGTGTCCACATTTGAACTAAGGGAGGGTGAGAAACCAATTATTAAATCACATTTTAATTGGGTTAAAGCTTTGACATCACCATCACTGGAAAGCCAGACTAAATGAAAGTGGAATTAACTCCGCGTACCCAACAATTTAGTTGGATATACGTCAAATTATTCTAGAGTTGAATTTGATGCATAGATTAAAATTCAATTCAAGCAGTTTTTATAGTAGGGCTAGTTTAAATCAAATTAGGGAAATACCAATTTCAAAATTGACAGATTAAAAACGCTTGTAATTTTATCATACGATTAACAAAGCCAACATAAGTGTATATATATTTTTTTAAGTATTTAACGTGAACTTTCTGAAACGAGTGATTGTATTAGCACACGAGAATTTTTATGAACGACTGTGAAAGGGCTTACCAATTTTACCAGGAAAGGTACTTTCACATACTTTCCAGAGTTATTCTACGTGCCACAATTGACATGAGACTGACAGCTTTACTTCCCTACCGAAGAAAGTTGTGCTACGGATATTTTATCACTCAATAAAAATCCGTTGACCCTGGGTGGGTTTGAACCTATGAACATCTGGTCCTGAGGACAACATAAACTACTACTAAATTTGATAATACATCGGTGGATACGCAGGCAAAGTCATCAAACTTTTCTAGTTTGGTTAGCTGTTGACAGCAGAGTGGCTACAAAACATATTTTACAAAATTCCCTGACTTTTCCAGGTTTTCCAGGCAACATTTTTCAATTTTCCCTGACTAACTTTTTTCAGTTTTAATGGTGGATGATGACTTTTGTTTTATTTATTATGGATCACATATTAAAAAAGTTTGTATCTACTAAACATAAACAGTTTTATCAGTTATTTAAAAAATTAAAATGTTATTTTATTTAGGTATTATTAACATTTGTTTTAGTGTTTAGTTGAGCAATTAATGGGATATTTTAGACATATTTTTTAATTCCCTGACTTTTCCTTATTTTTAGTTAAATTCCCTGACTTTTCCAGGTTTTCCCTGTTTTCCCTGTCTGTAGCCACCATATGACAGGCATATTGAGCTTAGAATCTCAGCCAGGTGTTCTGAGTTTGTTGATTCCTAAATCCTCCCCCTCTCCCCACTCAATTCACACACTTATTAGATTACATTCCTTCTAAATTCTACCTTCCACATACCTACTCTATTAGTGCAATTAAACTTGGATAGCTCGGACGGATAGTATGACACGGTGTAAACAGAACTTCTAAAAAATAAAGCCATAGTTCCCGTGAACGGACAATGCCACTCATCCTATGACAATCACACTAAAGATAGTATAGCTTTGTTTATGACGCCCTACGCATGGCCGTTTCATTACAAGTTTAATCTTCTTTTAGTTCTTCCTGTTCATAAACTTGTGTGAGGAAATTGAAGCGTTAAGGACCTTTATTTTTTATTTTGGTGCACTGAATTTTACTAACCGTCCAGAATATTAACTAATTTTACCCAAGCGTCTTAGTACTCGTTCGGGCTACACGCATATATATCATATATAAATTATGCTAGTGTGTTAGGGATGAATAAAGTATAACTACGAGTAAATGTATCGACATTTGTGCGGAAGAAGAGTGGGAAACTTTTAGGGAAAAACTAGCCTTTGTACGTACATCAGCCTGAAATCCAAAGACCAAACTCCTACGCATTATAAAACCAGTATAAGCCCTATGGTCACTAATATTAGTGAATATTCATTTATTTACACTCATTGGTAAGAATAAAGAAGGGTTAATTCAAAGAAAATATACCAGTATTTCCTTGAAGGAAAAGTGGAAAACTATCCTCAGTGAAACCTTCCGGAATTCGAGCCGCGACCTTCCGTCACCAACAAACCGTACCAGACAGGGCCCAGCAATGATGATGAGGATACAATTACTTTCCTTGTATGTAGGATTCACCAAAATATAATACCCAAAGAGTCTAAGGCATTAGACTCGCCGTTCATTTGGTCACCATTCTTAGACAGGGTGGAGCTCTAAAATCAATAGTATGCACTGAAAACCTTCAAGATTTAATTTTCACTGCTATCTTTCCATAATCTCGCCACGCTAATGTGGGGGCATTTTTAATGATTTACCCTTCTCATCCTTAAGCCATAGGATTAAGATGTTAGTGGCCCTTTTGTTTAAACTACGAATTTAAAAAAAATCTTGATTCAATTTAATATACAGTATTAGTATTTCCCCTTATCGTATAAGCCGAACGGGTAATAAGAATCCGTGCTAAAAAAAATTCCACTTGTTAGTCTAATTAAAAACTTCAAGCTACCTATAATTCAAGAATAAGGTTGAGTGTAGAGAAATCAAGCTAAGGGCAGTGTTTTGGCAGTTTTTATAGCAAAACCTTTTTGGCCAGAATAAATCAAATTGTTCCAGTAGAAACATTCAGTTTAATTTTATTCACCCAATGATATCGACAGTTATTTATAGCGTACATTCCAATGGTTGACGTTATCCTATATATATATACCTGTATATACATAATATATTCATGCATATACATAATATATACATGTATATACATAATATTTACATTTATATATAATATATACATGTATGTATAATATATGTACATGTATATACATAATATATACATGAATATGTGTATCCATTATATATAATATATATACATGTATTTGTTTATCCGTTATATATGCATGTATATGTTTATCCATTATATATGTATATATATACATACATATATATATATACATATATATGTATATATATGTATATATACATGTATATATACATATATATATGTATATATACATATATACATATATATATGTATCATATATATATTATTTGTATTTGAATAAGTCAATTCAGTTGTTTATTGACAATATGGTTGCTATACATAGGGCCTAATAAGGATTCATATATATATAGGTACTTATATATATATAAATATCCTTTTATATATATATCAAAACCTTTATTTTTAAATAATTTTAGTCACGTTTAGACATAGTAAACAATAAGTATTACATGGTTCATATTCTGATTCCAAAGAGCTAGTAAGCTTCTATACTTACATCTCCCGCCTTCATATGTAATAGTAATAATAATGTAGTAGTAATAATAATAATTATTATTATTATTATAATTCTGTTAGTGGAGCTACTTGTTTTTACAAAATGTAGTGGAACATAGAGCAAGGAATGCTGAGGCTAAATTCCTGATTATTATAATATATGAAGGAACTGTCGTGAGAGACATGTGTCACTCTAAAGTTTGTGAACTGTAAAGGAGTTTTGAAAGGCAATATTATGTAGAGTTCTCATTCTACAAATAGTTTATGTGTACGCTCGTGTTACCGAGTTGAGTTGAGAAGAATGTATTGATCCGTCTTGTTAGGCAACCGGGCTAACAACACATTCTGTCATCAGGGCCTCTTTAGCCGAAAGTGATTTAAAATGAATAAAACAAATTTTCTTTAACTACACTTTTAAAATATTTTCAAAAGTAAGAGTTTGTTCAGTTTCACTTTAATTTTATAGCTATATTTTAGACACGACAAAATGCATTTTAGTTAAGTTTATAGAATATAAAGGTATAGCTTAAACAATTTTTTCATACTTTATTTATTATTTCTGGTCTGGGTATTAGGCATTTAATTTGTTTAATACCACGTCTTACTACACATGTGGACTATACGTTTATATATAAATTACGTTAATTTCTAGAGATATGGATGGTGAAATTGAGATAAAGTGTACCTGCATTTTCGTTGAGAAATAAAGAGTGAGAAATCATTTGAGAAAGCCACACTCAGTTCATCCGACCGGGATTCAAACCCCGATCTCCCCATCATCAGCTGGCCAGTTTTTTGAGATAGTGACACCCTAGACCCCTCATCCACAGAGGTGGGTAATTATATTATTCGGCTAGGTATAAGGAATGTAAAAGTTTAGAGGAAATAGGCATATACATACTTTTTATGTAGGAAGAGTGAGCTACCATTTAGGGGGGAAAAAACACCATTACATCCTGCTGGGGTTTGAACCTTGACCTCCCTGTCAACGGAAAGACAAACTAGATGAGCCTGACATTTAGCTTTCGTGCCCACCGATACGGTTCTTACTGAACCAGCCTCCATTATAAACGAACCAGCAACCCGCGTCTTGTCCTCAGCCAGAAGCAACATGAGAATGTTTGAGCAGCTCCGCAAGTGATCTACTTCCTACCGCTCTTCCTCCACCCCTAGTGATTACGCTGTCCAGCCAGAACACAACTCTGCACTCTACATTTCAACAGTCCCCTGCGTCACAACTGTCCCAACCAGAGTAGACTAGTCACTGACACACAATTAAACGTCCCAACTTAATTGGAATGTGGCAAAGATTTCGAAATATCTGATTCCCCTTTTTATCTAAGGTAAAGGTTAGCGATGGTCTCATTTCTCCCCTCGCCTGTGAGCCAAATGTAAGGTTCCGACGGGTTACACTAGTGAATAAAAGTTAAACGTCATATGTTTATTATTTAAGAATCACAGGTTTGATTCCCTGTGAAGAAATAAAATTTATTTCCCTGTTATATTTAATTTGTTCCCATCAACTAAGTGGTAAAATAACGGTATAAGGTATGGCATTATTTTTTTTCTCCTAGGAAGGAAAATCCCTGATTTTGTGACGTAAAAATATTATTATTTTGCATGATTAGTGTAGGAGTAGAACACTCCTTTATTCCAAAAAAGGCCTGCACTGGCAAGACCATAAACCAATTTATCAAACTTATATATTATAGTTTGCCAATGGTGGAGAGGTCAGGGCTTGAATCCAGGCCATTTATACTGAGAAGAGTATTTATAATAGTTCCCCCTCCTTCCTTCACGAAAATGTAATTAAATTTCATCTTATTTATGCTCTTCTCATCCCTAATCAGTTAGTGTAATTAAACGCATATGTCCCAGACAAATACTAAGACACGTGACAAAAGAATAATAATCCAAAATAATCTCACTGTTGAGGATTTAACTTCTTTTAGGGTACTCTTAAACAAAACATCTAAATCATGAACGGTAATAACGTTATTTATTTTTTATCTAAATGATTGAATGAGGCATATTTTAGTTCTGTAAATTCTTTATATCGTGACATACGGGTGGTAGGGGGTAGGGAACATACTCTCCTCATTATTAAGGTAGCCTTTACGAGGTCTTAATTAACACTAAATGTACAGATTTTTAAAATAATTGATATGTAAAATATTCCATCACATATTATATCTAGTAAAAATAAATGTATAAAATGTTTGAGTGCCTAATATACTCAACAATAAATTTGTGCCTACCTTATTATATTTCTTAGCTTATTAAATAAAACATTTTCTAAGTGATTTAAGTGCATGAATTTATATAAATGAGCACAATATAATATTAGCCCAATTCACAAAAACATCTTAACTTCGATTTGGCTTCTATAATATTTCATGGGTGCAATTCTAATTTTAAATGTGCAAGATTATGTCTGATCGAGATTTATTCTCACACACCTGAGTCAGAATCCAGACTGTCCACCTAACAGCATCTCTTTATATTTTTTTTTTCCGGAGAAACCTTACCCCAAGAAGCCAATACCCTGTTGTTGTTTTAGTGGGAAAGGGTAAAGAGCCATGTTTGGGGTGTAGAGAGTCCAATATCCCAGCAACCACAAAGAACCAACACCCTCAAAATTGCTTCGATGTTTACGTTTGTACCCGGCTCTGCCGAACGCGTTTGCTCCAGTGAAAGCAGAACTTGGTTGTTAATGAAGCAATATAAGCTGGGAACGAATATTTACTCTACTTTTTTCTCTTTTTTTCTTTTTTCGAACGAGTAAGTTTAATGAGATTTTTTTTTGTTTGAAACTAATGAACTCGTACCAACTTGATTGAATGTATTGAAAGTTCCTCCTCAGCCCCCACTCACCACTTTTCAATCAATATTATTATCAGCCCATTTACTCATTAGGTTTTCTGGACTTGAATAAATGACCTAAACTCATGTATACAGGTTCTACCTATAAATAAAAAGGTAATAGAAAATTAAAGAGAATAAATTAATACCAGACTCGAGAAAAGATATATTGTTTGTCTTCCAAGTTTTACTACCGATCCAAGCTGTCCTCATATTTACAGTGATGCATTAGAAATGTGGAAGGTAGCGTTGCGACCAAATTTACCGTCATTTTCATGTAGGAATAGTGATAAGTTATTAAGAAAAACCGTTTAGTAGGCCCCGCAGGGATTAGAAGCCTGACCTAACTAACGCCTTAGCTTTTGTACCCCCTGGTGAAGGTATTTACCAATTTTGTTCTAAAAATCTTAGGTTTTCAACTTTTCATCATAATATCGACCTCCCTCCTCCTTTTCACTGATGGTATTATCATTGACCTTCGCTCAAAAAATATACACTAGTCTTATGATCATGTTTTTATGGATGCAGCTACTGAAATAGACAATGGTCCAATGGTCGTATTTCTACGAAAGATTGAAAAAGACAATGTTCATGTTTCCATGGATGTTTACTACTGAAACAGCCAATGTTCCATTGGTCATGTTTCCACGTGTTTCTGAAACAGCCAATGGTTATGTTTTCATGAGTGGCTAAAACAGCCGATGGTTGTGTTTCCATGGGTGGATAAAATGACCAATTGTATTTCTATGGGTGGTTGAGATCGTCAATGATCGTGTTTCTATAGACCTCTGAAATAGCCAATGGTCGTGTTTATATGGGTGGTTGTAATAGCCAATGGTCGTGTTTTTATGGGCGGATGAAATAGTCAATGTTCCAATGATCGCGTTTACATGGGTGGCTAAAATGGGCAATGGTTCAATTGTCATATTTCCACGGTCGGCTTAAATACGCGCTATTATTTCGAAATATGATCCTATAATAAGTAAATCTTTGCATTATTTAAAATAATATTTATAATGTCTGATAGATTTGGTGTTAAATTATTATTGGTTATGTATTTGCTTTTTAGAGACCAAGCTCGTTGAATAACGTCTAAAAAAGTATTGTTTACAATTTTGCGGAAAGAAGATTGTGAATCCAGTACCAGGGATGTATTCTATTTATGTAAATATTTGTCCTATGTTATAATGCAATACTTACAACTATTGCAAGTATTTCATCTTCAAAATTAATGGTAATAGTGAATTAAGAAAATAAAAAACTACTAATAACTAATTTGAATTGGAACAAGTCTGAAAAAGACACAGCACAGCTTAACCCAACTCCCGAACAAAAGTGGAAAGATCATCATAAAAGACTTTGGCTCAGTGAATAACAACAAACAAAGAGTGAGACAGAAGAATCAGATATCCCAAGATATGAAGGGGATTATATTTGGATTAAAAAACATGAATCGATTGAAAAATCGATAATAAACTGGACCAAATGGGCTGAATGGAGAACTGCTGAAATATGGAGAACGGTTGCTGAAATTCCTGAATCTTTATCATATGTGCTGGAAATTCCACCAAGTCCCAGAAGTCTAGAGAAATGTAGCCTACAATTTGGATCCATATTTAAATAAAGAAAAGCGTAATTATTGTAATAAATATAGAGCCATAAGTGTGATTGATACAGCTTATAGGATATATTCATGATCATAAACTAGCACCTGAAAACCATATTTGACAACTTACTTATTGAAGAGCAAAATGGATTACTAAAAGTAAGATCCTGCACAGAAAATACATCTCTAACTAAATAAATGCTAGAAAAACACAGAATTTAAAGTAAAAACAAATTGACCAAATAAAGCTTTCGATTGAGTCATAAGAAAACTGCCACGGCAGATACTTCGGAGAGGAAGATACCCGTGGGGCTTGTAAGAACAATTGAAAGTATTTATGACAACATGTAAATAAAGGGAGGAAACAATGTTATAATACCGGAAGATATGAGTATAAACAAAGAGTCATAACAGGATATTACCTATCACCCACACTTTTTAATATATATTATATACAGGGTGTTCATTTGAAAACTTTCCATCAAAGTATCTTGAAAACAACGCTTTGCACACAAAAAATCTTTAAACAAAAGATGTTTGGTTTTGAGGGGAAAGTAAGGTGGTAAGGCTGGTATGACCTTGGGTGGCGTTACTAAGGTGAAGTTAAGGTCATTTTGATTTTTTTTTAAATGAGACTCCCTAATTTTTATTACATATTCCTGTAGATCAAGTTGTGCCATTTTAAAAATGATGGTTTTAAGCTTTTTAAAGTACCTTTACCTTCCTCTATATAAACATGCTCTCGTCGTCACATTACAAACACGTTCTCCCTTCCTCTAGATAAACATGCTCTCGTCGTCACATTACAAACACGCTCTCCCTTCTTTGAGATAAGCATGCTCTCGTCGTCACATTACAAACACGCTCTCCCTACCTCGAGATAAACATGCTTTCTTCGTCACATTACAAACACGTTCTCCCTTCCTCTAGATAAACATGTTCTCGTCGTCACATTACAAACACGCTCTCCCTTCCTCTAGATAAACATGCTCTCGTCACATTATAAACACGCTCTCCCTTCCTCGAGATAAACATGTTCTCGTCGTCACATTGCAAACACGCTCTCTTCCACATGTTTAGAACATTCTCTTCCTCCCTCATAACAAACACGAACTTTTTAATGAACCCATCCTGACATGTTGATGCGGGCTTGGAATTATGGAACGGTTTATTTTTATTATAAGATACAACGAACAGAACAATGATTCTAGCCTTGATTAAATTTGACAATTTCCCGAGACTTGGCTAGGAATGGTGATAATAACATCACAGATGACTGATGCAAAATGGAGGAAAATAATATTGCAAAATATGGGGGGCCTGATTATAATGAACTAATAAAAAGGAGGAGGCTGGAGTGACTAAAAATAAGTCTAGAGGAGAAGTAGAGGAGCCGTAGTGCTGAGACACTTTGCAGGCTTCCATTAATCCCATGTTATTATAATAAATAATGCAATGTGAAGATATATTGTTCCATGTAGGTGGCGCCCTTAAGTCCTCTTTATGATATGTATAATAATTAACAAGTTTTAGTCAAAACGTTTCATCTTGTCACCACTTAATTTTATTATTATTATTATTATTATTATTATTATTATTATTATTATTATTATTATTATTAGCACCGCGTCTTACTACCCGTTCGGGTTATACGAACTTACGCTAATGTGTAATGGTAGGGTGATTGTGAGATGAAATGGAGGACCTACAGTTTAACGTGGAATCCGAACCACGGTGTGGAGGCCTGGAATTCCACACATTCACAAGTTGTGATTAATACACGTCTTGTCAGAGGTGAAGGAAGGGTTTGGCAATAAGATAAATCTGTGCCGGACCGAGTATTGAACCCCGGACCCTCAGCACAGAAGTCCGACACCTTACCCCTAGACCACCAGGTCACCCAATTTATTTTAAATTATTCTTATGTAACTCTAACCAATTTCCATACCCCTCCCCCCCTTTTGACAGACAAAACCTATCCCAAATCAGGGGGGATTTAAATCTTCCTGCTGTGTGACCCGGATTTCTCTAAGCTAATTACACTTGACACCAATAATTAATACAATTTTTTTCCCCCACTTATAAAAGTAGAATATTGTTGGAGACAAATTGCTTGCTTATTCAAGTCACAGCGTTAAGCTCAGATGTATTGTGACTTTAGTGCAACCTTATCGCTAAACACTTCGGGAGCCCTATCTTGATAGCGTCCATACATTCACTAACTAACGTAAAGTATACACAGATTGTGGCTTTGTAATTGAAAATATGCACACTTTTGATATGATAGTTCTTGAAGAAATTTTTTTTAAATCATTTTAAGAAATGTAATATTTACTCTCTACTTTTCTAACATGTTGTTGCGTCTACGATAGAAATATAAATAAAGGCTTTCTGTTGAAGACACCTCTTTAAGTGTTATCTTGAAGTGGCAGTTTAATTAAAAGTTCGTGAAGACTTCTACCCTTGGAGGTGTAGTTGCTATTGGTGTTTTCCAATATCGAAGCACCTTGAGGCCTAACTTCACCTCGATATTAGTTACTAAAAGTTATTTTTTCAATTTTATCCATGCAAAAAGAGAATATGTATCTTAAGATTCCCCATCCACCAACTCACCCGCCCAAACATTGTACAATGGAATAATATTTTCATGAACGTGATCAATTTTAAATAATGTCACAAAACATATAGCTCGTTAAATATAATTCACGGTAATTCTGGATTTTTAAGATATTATAAATTTACAATAAACAAATCCATGTTATATTTGTAATACTAAACGTATTGCAGACATTCAAGTTTCATTCAATATATAAAGAGAAAATTGTTATTTCATAATATGGCTCACGCCAAAATGAATTTTAAATATAGGCCTACTAATACCGCTCTTAAACCACCCACAAACTTAAATTTTGAATTGAATAATTAAAAAAATACCTAGTTTTACCACGTTTCACGCAAATTGTCGCAGTTCAGTGATTTAGGAAACTATACCCAGTCATCCCTAAAAAAAATGCAGCCATTCGTTTTTATGGTATCAATATAAAACTATAATTTATTTTAGGATTATTTTTCTTATTTTAAACCGTTGAGGCCTACATTCTCATAGTAAGTACGGTAGCCCCATGACTTCTTTGGTGCTGACTGACAGTTCACAGCTGACTTCTAACAGTCAACATCTAGGTATATACCTAAATTTTGACTGTCAGAAGTGACAGCTGCTAAACACATGTTTTTGCAGATTATATGGTTCGGCGTAGGGATACATAATTTGGTCTGGTAACTTTTCAAAGCCGTCAGCTCTCAGTCAGCACCAAAGAAGTCATGGGGCTACTGTATAGCAGTAGGATGAACTGAGCCTTCAAGTAGATGGCACCCTTAGCAAGAGGAGAATTAAATCCTCCTTCACTTGTCAATGGAACAAAACTTATTTTCAAGACATATGAATATAAAACAATTGCCAGATAGTTCACATAAATGGGCACGTGAGATAAAGCACCACTTTCTAAGTAGATTGGATTACCTGTTAAAGAGAGGTGGTAGTTGGAATAAAATCTAAGCTGGATTAATACGTGGATAGTCCGGACTGGTAGTAAAACTTATCAAATAAAGACAACGTGTAAGTACTTGACAATCGTATGAAAGTATTTGAGAACTAAAATGGCGATCGATTGCTAAAACTAATCAAGCTATTGCCTCAAAATTTTGGTGTCCAATAATTTCTACAGGCCTACGTCCGATCATCTTACAGTCGTGTATAGCCTTGAGAAATGTAACAAACCAAATTGTATTTTCTTTCCATTCCAATCTTTTATCCCTGTGATCACCCAAGTAGAACACTCAGAACACACGTTTGATAGAGACCTCTTCTCTGTTCTATACTACTGATGCAGGTCTGTACCAATCCCCGATACAGTGAACCCATCGCATTTCAAACAATTATATTCCAAATGGCACAGTGACAATCGTCTCACGCCATTGTACACTAAACCATCCTTGGTGCAGTATACTGAACGTACTAAGCAAATTTCTACTCTCCCACACAATTCATGCGCTCATAACTGAACTGAGCTCAGGCAAACTGTGAGCTCTTAGAACTTCGTCAACATTTTTTCGATCGTTTCAGCTCGAGAATAGGCTACATTTTTTTTAAATTAATGAAACCACTGATTGGTTTTAATATTATATTAAGAAAAATTGTGTCATTAAAGTCACGAAAACAAAATAAATTATTGAATTCGTTGTAAGAGTCCACCAGTGTTCTCCGTCATGAATAAATATCATCTATAAGCCAAATACATTTTTTTTAACACCGCGTCTTACTACCTGTTCAGTTTACACGCATATTATGATAATTACTCTAAGGGGCTATGGTTAAGGAAGGAATTGTTTTATAGGTAATCTACTCGCATTTGCGTGGAAAGAGAGTGGTAAACCGTTTAGAAAAGATCCTCCTCAATAGACTTGACCCGGACTCAAAGCTAGATTTATACGTCTTTAGCAGGCCAGTCTAACACTAGAGTGACGCCTTGGACCATTGAACCACTAAAGCCGGTCATATTGTATCAAAACTTACCTATGATTGAAATTCTTGGTAAAATGTGATTTATTTATTTTTGTAATACTAAAATAACGTACTTGTAAACAGAAGTTATTGTCAAATTGTCTTCTTATAAGAATCTAAAAAAAATTATTTTGTAGTTTTAACGCAAGTTCTCTCATAGGCTACCACACGTATAAAGGTGTAATTAGGCTCTCATCTGACCTACCAGGGACGAGGAGGTTAGGGTTCAATCCTAGCTTATTATTCTCAGACTTTTCCAAGATGTTCTCCCTCTCTTACTCTACAAAATTGTGGGTAAATCTCCTCTAAGGTTCTACTTTCCTTGTCCTTAGCCCATTAGATAAAAATATATGTGGATTGCCCGGATGGGTAGTAAGATACAAAGTACAAGGGAAAAGCCACAACAAAATAAAAAAATATAAATAAAAAATGTTCATTGGATAAATAAAGAGTAATTTACACAAGAACCAAGACTATAGTAAGTTTAAAACATAATTGTAGGTACATGTAAAGCTATAAAATGTAAGACATAAACTTTCAAGATAACAAAAATACCAAATATATTTATATTTTGAAATGCTGATACAAGCATTAATTAATAATTACTAGTCTCCCCTCGAGAGTGTACTAATATAAACGACGAAAAGGGAGTGTGTGTATGTGTGTGCGAAGTGACTGCAGGAAGATACGTGACGCCGCGTCACAGGACGTGACGTCACGCGACAGGAAACCACACCCAGCTACCCCCGCTAATTAAGTCTGCGGGCTAGCCTAGCTATTAGGCTCGGTCGAGTGATGCGGTTAAATATACTCCACGCACTGTCTGTCCATCCCTTTCGGCGTGTGTGCACATTCTAATATAGTTACTCGGAGGGGAGCTTGATGTGGGTGAAGGAGGGTGGAATACTGGTTTTAAGGGGGGAATGTACCATAAGAGTGTGCCATTTTCAAAACGTCTTTAAGCTGCGTGGCTACCACAATCAGGGAAAATATTGAGAACTGGGAAATTTTAGGGGGCTTATAACTCTCATGAAATCCAGAAAATTTAGCCTATTTGTCAGGTAAGATAGTATATTGTAAAAAATATAAAAACTTAGTATATGGGTATCCATAACTATTAATTAAAAGTACAAAAACACAGTCTATGGGTATCCATAACTATTAATTAAAAGTATAAAAACACAGTATATGGGTATCCATAACTATTAATTAAAATTATAAAAACACAGTCTATGGGTATCCGTAACTATTAATTAAAGAATATAATAAATGTGATGGATTATGGTTGCTGGTTGCCACCAGCGTATTCGCACCAGCTATGATAAAGATAAATAACAAACTTGTATTGTTGACTTTTCCTCAATGGTTTACATGTTTATTTCCGTTCTCAGGACCTCTGAACTCAAACCAGTGTACCTTTATCATCCCTATTAATCGTATTTTCACAAATTCCACAACAAATAAATATGTGAGAAAAAATACACCTCCTAAAATGATATATCCCCCTATAAAAATAACTATGTACAAGATATAAATTAAATGTATACACATGAAATAAACATTAAGCTGTTATTATTTAGTTAAAATAATAACTTAAACTAGTGCACTGCACCTGTAGTGCACTTTTTAAAATACAAATATAAATTGTGTACATAGATAAATGAGCATTTATAATCATAAGTTTTATGTAAAAAAATAAATTTAATAAAAATAGAATATATTTAGCAGTCCAAAGAAAAAATATATAACAATCAAATTGCTTTTAATGAAAGAAGTTCTATTGGAATGCTTTTATATTCAAGCTATGTTGATAAACAGACTGACTATGAAGCCATGATAAGCCGCCATACCTATCCTCTTAACTATCTTATATATATCACTGGCAATGTGTTTAATTCAGGCGTTCTATAAAATACCTATGTAATTTCAGAGTGGTTTTAGCAAAGTATGAAATAAACGAATTTTGCTGTTGTATTTCATACTTTTTTCAAGTTTTTTTTTGTCTTTTTTAAGTCCCAGAATATGTTATCAATTCTTTTACACAGTTCTATGTAAGTCCTGCGCCGTTTTCCTGCAGGTTCACCTAATTCCTAGGATTTAAGTTGGTCAGGTTAGGTTATTTTAGAATAGGGTAGCTAGGTAAGGTTAGGTTATGTTAGTCTAGATTAGGTTAGGTTAGTTATTGTTATCGGTAATATATAATGACTGGTTATTCTATAATTTTCCCACGAAAAGTATGAAATACAACAGCAAAACTAATTTATTTAATACTTTGCTAAAACCACTTAGAAGTTGAAACCTCCTTTATCTAACTAATCAAAATAGAAGGCTCAAATAGTTACAAAAAATATTATTAACACAATCAGAGTGAGTCGCTTGAGTAATTGTTTCAATTGTCTGAGTAAAAACACCTTAAACTCAGAGCACGCAAATCAACTGGTTACGGGAATGATTGTTAGACGGCCGTCCTCAAAAGTATACAAGTCTCCAAAAAAAAAGGATGAATAAACACATAAATCAACAAATAAATATCCTAAGGATATGCTCAATATTCATAACGTTAAGTAAAAAACCAGTAAATGCCTTTTTTGATATTTATTCATTGAAAATATAATTAAAAATATATGTATATGAATTTTAACAGATAGAACTATATGATGGTATAGCAAAATAATTATTACGACAGTCGTAGAATTTGTAAATATATAATATTTATTATGTATATGAAAGGTTAATATAAAGACAATATCAACGTTTAAATCTAGGATTTCAATATAAAATTTGCAAGCGAAAACACATAACATTATTTACTTAAACCATCTCTTTCCACAAAGAACTTGCTCATTAAGTTACGTTAGATAGCCCTTTGTACTATATATAAGTTTATAACTATTTCCACAAGACGCATATATGTAAATAAACCATAATTTAATCCAGGCAGGATTCAAAAATAAGTCATCAAGACTTCTATTGTCAGTCATAACAAGACTTCAATTAATATTCCCACTTTACATGAAAACTTCTATCATCAGTCATCTTCTATAAAAATACGTAAATTTAATGTAAATAGACAATAATTTAAACCAGACAAGATTCAAAACTTAGTCATCGAGACTTCTATCTTCATTCATCACAAGACTTCAATTAATATTTCGATTTTACACGAAAACATCTTCAATAAGTATACGTAATATAATGTAAATAAACAATAATTTAAACCAGACAGGGCTCAAAACTTAATCATCAAGACTTCTATTGTGTATCTATCAAGTCGAACAGTAATATTCAAAATTAGATAAATATCTATCTTAACAAAATAAACAAAAGACTCAATACCATAGTCTTTAAATAATTTCCTGATATCCTCATATTTAATATTGGTCTATGGTTTCAAAGATTATAGATATTCCCCCAAAAACTTTAACTGTAAAAAAGCCGAAAAGTGAATTTAAAAATTTACAAAAAAATATCATTTAAGCTGAAAATAAATTTGTTTTTATATTTTAAATACTTTTAGCCATGGCTACGTATTCTCCTATCCAGAGTCAAATCCAAGAGTGCCGGACATGTTGTCATACCGGCATTATATATACTTGAAAACCCAGAGAAACAGGAAAGAGAAGGAATAAGGTGGGGGAGCATATCAGGATCACAAAGGGGGGATATGCGTGACAAACATAACTTCGATAACACACTCCATTGTACTAGAATGTTCTACTCTATAGTATACCAGGCATAACTTCTTTTTTTAAGTTCTTAGGAAAGATTCGATATCACGTGACCTCTAGTGACCACCGTTCGAACCTAGGTGGGCTTGGTCAGTCTTCCACGCGGCGCGGTTATGCTCGGTTGTGTTTTAGTTGCCTTGCTGAACTGTTGTCAAGAGGTGCTGGGACGGTGAATGGAGTAAGTTGTTTATTTCCCTCCGACTTGAAATAAATAAAAACATTGATATATTTTGTTTTCAAATGAAATCTTTGCTGGTTGATGACGTCATTGCCACTGCTGATATAATCTAGTTTCACTGTTTACTCAAGCTAGCTTCTAGGATGACCGTCCTGTGAGATAGCGCGTGGTGCAGCAACACCACCTGTGGTGTTTAGAACAAAATTAATTGCTGAACCAACCAACTCATTCAAACTTAGGGTAAATATCGGATTTGGTTAAATATTTAAAGTATAAGTAGGCTTTGAAATAATCATTAGAATATTTGGTTGGCTGTGGAGGATAAATGTATTTATTGCATCTTATTAAAACATTGTTTTAGTTAAGTTGTTGTTATTTACTTTTAGTTCATTCTAAAAATATGTTTTTACAACAAAAAAGACTTGGGTTTTCTTTTAAACATTCTTATAGGTTCAAGTATAGGTTTGGTCAAGTAAATTTGTATATATAAATCAGGGAAACACAAGAGAATTTTTCCCCTGAGATCTTTTTGCCACTCTGTTAAATATTATATTTATCCATTTAATGTATGTAGAGGATATTAATAGCATTTATAAACTTAGTTATATTATTAATCAAATTTGTTACTTTATCATAATATTTTATGGTACTTAACAACTTTCAATCCACATTGATTATATCAGCACACGCCTGACACCTTAGAACGCATAACATGATTAAAAAAATTATAATCGGGATGATTTTTTGACATCCCTTTCCACAATGATAAAGTAATGTTCGGGGAATGAGTGTTGTGCTTGTTACAGAGTTTAGTTTGTGTGTAATTCTTGTGCACTAAATTCAGAAAATTTACATAATGTACACCAAATAGTAAAACATAACTATTCAGCACACAATTCATAAACTAACTTGACCTAGAAATGTAGGCATATTAATAAACACCCAGCCGTAGTCCCTATGTGTTCTAACTAATTAAAAAGATAAACTAATTTTATAATGGGTAAATATATTTATCGTTACCAGCTACAATATAAATAGTATCTCCTAGATTTTAGCTGAATATTTCTAACGTTTAAGCCATATGTATATTAGTAAATGAAACATAATAACCAAACCCTTTTATATTAATTTATCAAACAACGAAAGACAAAAATCCGATTTCAGGTGGATAAACTTTCTGATATCTCTGGATATTTATATAAGTGTACAAACTATTTACTAACTAAGATTTTCTCTTTCTCCCCGTCTTACTGCCCGTCCTACTATATTCTAATGGAGTAGTAATTGGTAAGGTAGAATTTAGACACACGAGGAGGCGTGGCCAATCCTTTCAGAGGGAAAAATACCTAATTACACATTGCCGATATTTCAACCCCAACCTCCACAATCAAACCAGACTAAATGCGTTTGATATTTAGTCCACGTCTACTCCAGCTACTGTTGTTGATTGAATTAAATTTACAATTTTTATCAAAAATAAAATAATTAACTTATTTATTTAAAACTTTAAAAATCTAATATAAATGAAAAAAATTATTCAAGTAATACAATAATTGTATGTGCTAAGGGCTTGAAAAAACAAACAAAGCTAAATCTCCGCTCTCATCATAGAGATTTAAAGGGTCTACGATATGTTGGAAGCCATTCTATCACGTCGGGATCTAATTGGCCAACCGTTAGCTTAACAGGATTAAAATGAAGTATCATGCAAATGATCCATAACTTGATAACATTTTCCCCAGCTGCCTTTCTTTCATGAAGATAACTTTGTTGAAAACTAGCAGAATGGGGCTTTTACCCAAAAAGCTCATGATCCCAACGACTCATCTCATATCTGGCGAACAAAACAACAAGTGAACCACGTGATGATTTAATTAGCAGATAAACCAGGAACAAAGGGGCGTGCCTTTTCTTCCATTTTCATTTACTCTTCACATCTCCCTTTTACGTGTTTACTTTCTATATCTCTCTATCTCGCCCTCTCCAGCTCCTCCATTATATATGTATTTAGATATATATATATATTCTTATTAAATCAACAACCTGAAGGTTGGTTTGTTGTGATTTCTATCTATCTGGAGCTGGGAATGCACTCAACCCTTCAGCTGGTTAGTGCTGCCTGCACCATCTGGAAGAAATCCCTTGTACTGTTGCCGTTCAGGAAAGGTGGTGATTCCTCATTGTCTTCCACATTGAATTCTATGAGCGAGAGAGAAAGGGCCTACCAATTTTGATGAAAAGGTATTTTCACGTATATTCCAGGGTTCCTTTAAATGCCGCAATTGACATGGGACCAACGGCTATATTTCCCCTCCGAAGGAAGTTGTGCTATGGATTTTTATCTCTCAAGGAAAATCTATCAACCCCGGCTGGGCTAGAACCAACGCACATTGGGTGCTTTACCCCAAGACTACCGAGGCCAACATGTATATATATTTATACATCCTATATATATATATATATTATGTAGCTCTATTAATCTACTTCTTTAGCTTTTTGGCTCACTTTATTTGTTAATCCTTAAGGCACCACCTACAGAAGCACTTTAAATACGTTGCTGACGTTTAGAAATCCCGAGTTATTTAAGAATTTTTAACCTCACTTCAGGGGAAATTTTGGCCGTTGGGGAAGCTCTTGAATGATTAATATTATTTCTAATGTAATTAATCCTAGGTATTTAAACGTCCTTGAATGAAATTACGTTGCTCTAGTTTTATTATATCCCTCAGAAAATTAGTTTCTTTGGATGTTACGACAGGTCTTCTAGTATCTTTTTGTTTGACTGAATTGCTCACTACTTGGTACTGTGGCATTTGGGCTGGTTCTAATTAATGGTTGAGCTCTTAAGTTCTCAAGTTTTAAACTGGCACGAATTAAAAAAAAAAGCTTTGCACTTCTCATTTGTCCATCAACACCTTAGTCCATTAGCTAAAACTTTATATTCAGTCAATTTAAATCCATTAGGTATTGTCATTACATTGTGTTTCTCTCTAAAGCTGTTATTCATTCTGGCAGCGAGCAAGCAGCATGCAGATTATGATTGCCTTTATTGTTCTAGTAATAGAGTTAGATCGGCGAGAAGCGGCTGGACGCAGCTTGGTACCCCTCACTCTGATTGGTCTGGTGGTTACAGGGTGCGAACTAGTTCCTGTCTTACACTCCTAATGATTCGAAAACAATTTTCGGTATGAAACTATATCTCCCCGAATTTATCCCTGAATATTTCTTTGTAGCTTATCATCTAAAAGTTAATGGTACATAATCCAAAAATTGTAGTTCTATTTTTAATAAAATCAATTTTTGTTTGATGATTGAGGTAAATTAGCCCTTTTGTTTAAGTGTATAATTTTATATTCATACACAGCAAGAAAAGATAAACTTACCATCAAATTAAAAATGTGAACAAATTTTAACAATAGCTAAGGTTCTACAGACTTGCGCAAATAGGCAGGCTGATATAGAGGAAAATTTAAAAACAATGTTCTCTCTAAAATCTCCAGATCAAATATTACATCCACCATAGCGTAATCATATTTCTTAAACATTTTAAAATAATATAAAGAAGACTCAAAACGGACAGCTGTAAGGACATTCAGAACTAAACTATGCAAAGAGAATTTAAAGTAAAGTAATGGTTGGAATTAACTAATGTAAAGAGAATAGTATTTACTAAGGTTTTCCTACTCTTCAGATACTCAAATTCAGGTTTAATTCCTCTGAAATTCTACCTTTCTCAAATCTACCCTATTAGTGCAGTTAAAATATATGTAGTCCGGATGGAGAGTAATATAAGGTAGAACAAAAACCATCATTTTGTTCTACCTTGTATTATTTTCCATCCGGACTACATTGTTTTTAACTGCACTAATAGGGTATATTTGAGAAAGGTAGAATTTTAGAGGAAATACACCTGAATTTAAGTATATGAAGAGCAGTAAACCACTTAGTAAATACTACTCTCTTTACACTCAACTGAGACTCAAAATAATTTAACATCGTCGTCACTGAAAAGCTGAACTTTATGAGCCTGACATATAATCCACGTGACCACTTATTCAAGTACCTGTAAAATCAACAAGATGATAAAAAAAACATTATCTAGAATACTCCGAAAAACCTACCTCCAATATTCTGCAATGAAGTCGACAAATGCTTTGATCTAACATCTCGCACTCGTTTTTAAAACGTAAATCTCAATTCAAAGGTGTAGGCTTATGTTATATTCATATAATAAAGAAGCATTTTTTTTTTCTTTTTTGAGTGATTTTAAAATAGAATAGAACAGTGTAGTTCAACCTTAGACTATTCACGGGCCTATTTGATTTGCATAATGCAGAAAATATATCCAGTAGATAAAATAATAATAATAATAATAATAATAATAATAATAATAATATACAAGTTCAAATTACGACTAGTAGTATCTATATACAATTTACGTTAGTCACTGAATAGATGGACGCTATTATGACAGTGTTCTCAAGTTAAGATAAAAGTGGTTGAGGTATCTAAAAAGTAGTGCTTGAGTTTTAAATGTGCCCAACAATCACAAAACGTTTAAAGTGTACTTGGGATTAACTACAAAATTTGTGATTTAGAGAAACAAGAAAGTTAACTTATGGGATTCTTCTCTTCGGTACGACGACTAGTTATGACTATAGCAATCGGGGGTGATGACTGATGAGTTCCTCCACTGAGCCTCAGGTAGTTCCAGTGCATAGCCTAGTTCCTCCACTGAGACTCAGGTAGTTCCAGTGCATATCCTAGTTCCTCCACTGAGCCTCAGGTAGTTCCAGTGCATAGCCTAGTTCCTCCACAACACCTCAAGACAGTTATTAATAGTTCTAGCGTTGAATGTAAGACAACCTTCACAAAAATTGAGCACTTTTGACACTTTTGTTTTATGACCTTCCATGCGTCCACCATTTGGTTTTAGCATCATGTCTTACTACCTATTCACTTTATACACATATATACTAGCAACGCTAATCTGTTAAGGATGAAGAAGGTTCAGTTTAAAGAAAGTGTACCCGCATTTGCGTGGAGGGAGACTCTAAAACCATTTAATAAATCACCCTCGATACACCTGACTGGGTTTCTAGCCCCGATTTCCCTGTCATCGGCAGTTTAGCTTATTGTAAGAATGACTCCTTAGATCATTCGGCCACAAAAGCAGATTTTTACAAAATTGAAATTTAGGTTTTGTTGGGTTGGGTGTTATTGCTATAGTCAGGTTATTAAGACACAGTAAAACGAGCTATTACTCTAGATAGACAGATAGAAATAAAATAATACAAACCCATACACTTTCCTTCTGCTCCCTTGCTGATAGCGGCTCCCACATCATCACTTTGGTAGCCAAAAACCAAAGTCGTCAAACTGATTCAGTTTCTTAAAATGTTAAATAAATATTTTCTTTGGGTTTCTACAAACAATATCCTTCTTGTTTGAACCGTTTTGGTTTTGCGGTGCAATTATAGCAGATTAGTACATTATTGGACTTCCATAAAATTGGCGGCACTCTAATATGGGATTAAGGGACCTATTTGAATACAAGATTAAACCAGATCTCGTATAAAACTCGATCCAGACCAATATAGTTATTCATATTACTGAGCCTGTTTATGCACCATAAGTTTTTTAATTGTGTAGATTAAGGTTATGCCTTTTTATATTATATATTTAAGATCCTGTTAAGATTTGTAGACCCAAAGAAAAAACATGTCATGGGATGTATCTTGGACCTAACTACTGAAGAATAAAACAAGACTAATAGCTCGAACTCCACGTCTTACTGCCCATCTGGAATGACTGAATATTTACATTAACGGGGCTAGGACGAAGGAAGAGTGAGAAGCAATATAGAGAAAATCTACCTCAGTGTAACCGGCAGGGATTCAAAGCTCCAACCTCTAAGGGCGGTATCCAAGAACGTATAGTGAATGCTTAGTGGACTGTTAGTGTGGTCCCAAGCACACTATCGCTCCACTATTTAACCTATTATGACGCAAGCAAATCCACGCTAGTGTCCACTTAGTATCCACTAAGTCAAGTTATTGCATACATCCCTAAGACTATACTAACACTTAAGGACCAGTTTCATAGTCAGACTTAATACGGCTCAATCGTTTTGCTATACTAAACACAAGACTACACCTTCTTAAACTCGAATGGAATGGGCCAGTTTCCCATATCAAACCGGCCCATTCCATTCTGGTTAGGTAGGTGTCGTCCTGAATTTGTTATAGCACCGCACTTGAGGCGTACTAAGTCTGACTACGAAATTGACCTTAAGACTACAATATTACTACACCACCAGTGAAGAAACTATAATCCTAGTCCCTGAATAAGGTTCTAAAAGCTTTCAATCATTTCTAAAGGCAAGCTAGTTAAGTTCTCCCAATATTATCACACTCTTCTTTGATACAGGTTCACTTTTCCTTGACTTACTTCCGTAAATTAGCCGTCAAATAACCCATGGACTGAAATGCATCTTAATATCCATCCAGTTTATCACATTTTAACTACGCTAATGATATGGAGATACAGACGATATATACTAGAGCCAAATATACTCGCATTTGCGTGAAGAGAGAGAGAAATAATTTAGGAAAAAACACTCATTGTATCCGACAGGATTCCAAACCCTACCTCTCCATCACTGACCAGATACACTATACTAAACTAGCTAACAGTAGCGGGTTGTATGAATTAAATTAATTTAGTAAGAATTTTTTTTTGTGTAACTAAAATTTTATAAAATTCAAAATTTATCGTATTTACATTGCGTATGCCATTACCCAAAATAGAGTATATTATTACTGTAAATTACTTGCTAAATATTTTATAACCAGTTTTTAAGTGAAAAACCTGTAAATAATATCTGCAGAGATAGAAATTTGCACTCAGCCCTACACAAAATTACATCTAAAAAATAAAACATGTAAAACAAACTCCGCCAACGCATTAAAAGTTATCCTCTCTCCAAACATAAATATGATAGCTACTGTTTGTTGTGTAAATACTTCAACCCATGTGTGTGTGTTCCCATCAGCCGTGGCTCACATAATTAAGAGGACTCATTCCGAAATATCAAACCAGCATTCAAAGTGAAACACAAACATTTCACAAAATGGTGGAACGATTTCAGTCATTTGTACTATTCTATCTATTTAATTATTCAGTGCTAGTGGTTTTGTTTTCGTTGCATTGAGATTTCGTATGTTTATGTATGTGTTCGGCTAGGGGGAGGGGAGGGAGGAAACTGAAATAGAGAAGAAGTATATTAAAGGTTGATTTTCCTACGCATCTCACCAAGTCCGGGATATTCACATTTATTTACATTAGTAAAAAAGGGACTAGTAGGGTATATTTTATATAAAATATACCCTGGTGTGCGTGGAAGAGAGGGGGGATCTATTTAAGAAAAAAAATACCCTAAGTAAGCCCAATTGATTTTTGAACCTGGTTTCCACGTAACAAGAAAATCAGACTAGGTAGTCATAACGCCTTTTCCCAGTGCTCTCTGAATTCGGGCGGTAGTAAGCTATGAGAAAATAACTTTAAATATATATGTACATAATTAAGTATATTATATGTGCTTATGTATATATGTGTATAATTATAGGCCTATATATAAGGACAAAAACAACATTTGTAAATTTTTGGTCAAAATTAGATTAATGTATACGTTATACGTGTTCTACACTCTACAATTTAGAAAAAAAAACAATTATTCACAAAAACAGCTTTTGTCATATAAAAATGGCTCGGGTTTATGTTAGTGATTCTACAAAAACAACACATGTAACGTAGAATTCTTACAAAAAACCTCATTTGTCAATGACAATTGTTGTTTTTGTATAAAAATTATTTGTTCCAGTCAGCTGTTACATACTAATCTTCTTTGAACATATTTTAATAAGCGTACTAACGCGTTGTAAAAAGTGGTTCTGCAATACAGTATATTAGAGTATGTTACATTAGTATATTATTTACTGTAGAGTAACAGAATAAACTTAATATTCAAAATGTCTGAATCTGAAAGTGACTTTGTTCCACGTAAGCGAATAAAAAAGCAAAAAAAAAAAATGGAAAGTAAAAGTTTTGGCACATTATAATCACAAAGGAATATTTGTAGAGGATAAGAAAATAAGAGAAAATTGCATGTAAGTATATTTTCTTTATTTTTATAACCTACATAACCTAAGCTAACAACTAACATAATTCAACATATAAATTTAAAATTAATAACAAGTAATAACCTACATAACCTAACAAATAACAAAACAAAAAGCAAATTTAAACAATAATTGACCTAACAGATAACAAAAATCATAGCCTTTTTTTTTTCATTCTACATAACCTAAACAAATTTACCATAGATAAAATGTTTACATGTTTATTATTTATTAATTGACTAAGTTAATTTATTCACTTTTTTAGTCTTTGTTTCAGTTGTAATAGATTGAGAAAAGCAGAAGCGTTTTATACTTTGAAAAGAAATTACAAAATTAAAGCCAATAGTGGGAAATCATTAGTCATTTCATTTGATTTTATACAGATCTAACTGTACCGCTTGTTAGAAATAACATTTTTTTACTAATGCCATTTATGGTACTATGTATTTGATATTCACAACCTTTCCAATGATGATGCCGTGCAATGTATCTTTATAATTAATGCACTGGAAAGAAAAGATCAAATGATGTTGCTTCAAATCTTTTTCATTATTTGATAAACAATGAAATCATTTCTCATTACTTAATTCTGATCAGTGACGGATATTCTTGTCAGAAATAAAATACAATTAAGATAAATTTCCTATACATGCTGGTGCACTGCCTCCATGCTTTCAACAGGATTAAAAATGTGTTCCCAGAAACGAGGTACTGCTTCCTTGCAAATAATCAGGATTTGCAATAATCTCAAAACAAAAGAAAGTGGTTACAGTTGAAACGCAATCTGAATGAGATTCTGTTATTGTATCTTGTTGCTAAAATCTTCTCTATTCAAAATTGTTAAAATGAAGCAGGATGAGTTTTACGGCATTAAAGGTGCTACTGATCCTTATTTCTTGAAGACTTCACTTCCGTCGTCCAGCCCTCAAGCTTCAGAAAATACGGATGTATCGAATAACAAATAAACATCAATTTTTGAATACTTACAGTGGTGCTTGGAGACAAATCATAATTAGAAATAAATTAACAGTACCTAGTGAGTTGCTACAAAATCCTCTGTATCCAAAGAGATTACCCAAACGTGCATAGAAGTTAAAATACCTTAAAACACTAAGTGAACTTTTTCAAAGTGCAGATTCTAAAAATGTGTTTATTCGTTGAACCATATTAAAAAAAAATTAATGATTATTCTGATCCAGAAGGAGAAGAAAACAGCAGTGAATGTAAAGTGTAATTTTTTTCATTTCGTCATAAAAAATGAGATGTAATAAAAAAAATTTAGAACAGAATGTTACTATATTTTTAGCCAGCTTTAAATTATTTTTCGTACATATTTATCATTTATTATTTTTTTCATTTAAGATTTATCACATAAATTTTTTTGTTGTTGTCAATGTGAAGTGATTTTGACATGTGTCGTTTTTGTAACAAACCTTTCATCTATTATTCTTAAGTCAACCACTCAAATGTTGGTTTGATATTATTTCTATCCATCAGGTGCTAGGTATGCACTAAGTCAGCCCTTCAGCTGGTTGGTGATGCCTGCACCATCTGGTAGCAATCCCGTGCACTGAGGGAGGTCAGGAAGTGGGGGGAGGGGGGTTCCCGTTGGCTTCTACACTAAATTTCTATGAGCTAGCAGGAAAGGGCCTACTAATTTTGCCGGGAAAGTTATTTTTATATATCCTCCAGTGTTCACTTACATGCCACAATCCACATGGGACCAACGGCTTTACTTATTATTGTGATTAACAAGATGATGTGTTTGTTTTTATTAGGAGAATATACTTGAGGGTATTTAACTCAAAACTTATTTTTGGAAACTATATTCTAAGCCATATTACGCAATATCTGCTATTGCGTCGTACTATTGATTTTTTTAATCACAGCGTCCTACTAATTGTTCTCTTGGGGTAGGGATCAGAAATGAATCATTTAAATGGTCTTTTACCCACATTTGCGTGGAAGGAGCGTGGGAAACCATATATGAAAACTATCCTCAGTGGACTCGACCGAAATTCGAATTCTGATATCCTCGTCATCAGCATGTCAGCCTAATAGGATAGGGACGCCTTAGGGCTTAGACCATTTGGCCACACTGAAACGGTTCAGTAGGTTAAGTTACTGTACCTATAATAGCTGCTTTGCTCTTTTAACGCTCTTCCACTGCGCACACCAGCACTAATCATTCCGAACAACGGACAGTGAACATTCGGCTTGATAGACGGAGTGGATACCAAATAAACTGACAACCCCACCACTCTTTTAAGTGATTCCAACCAAATTTAATATTTAAATTACCACAAAATCTTGCATATAAAGAGATGCCTGCTAGGCGACATAGATGAAACTACAGTACCCTTACTTCAAAGGGAGAGCCATACCCACATTATCCACATTATCCACTGTTCCACTGTTTCCGTCTCACTTGGCCCATCGTACTACTTGGATTAACCTCTCCGAAACATTGACTGACATCCTCTCAAGCTTCACTCCGTTTACCTGACACTTCACACAGGTGACTTCAACAGAGCGCTAAGTGCCATCTACTGGAACACTCCAAGACCAATATACACAGGTGTGACGTAGATAGTACATTATTTATGATGAAACTACATAAAAAATAAAAATCTCAATTAACCTGCTTTGGTAGCTGCATAGTATAAGGCGCTACTGTCACAGTAGACTAGACTTTCCATGACGAGGTTCGAATCTTGGTCAGGTGTACTGAGGGGTTTTTTTTCCAAAAAGGTTTCTACTCTTCCTCCACGCAAATTCGGGTACACTTCTTATAAATATAGCCTTCCTAATCCCTAAAACAGTTAGCATTTTTAGCACATAGCATGTAGCCCAAACGAGTAGTAAGACGCGGTGTTAAAAAATATATTATTAGGATTGAGGGATTGACAGAAAACTTGCAAATCAACGTCATCATGTATTTTCAATAAGTCCACCAAGGTGGAGATAACTTATAGTATTTCTGTAAGCACACAAAATAAATTGTTTACACAACTTTGTGGAGACAAATGTCAACACGGGTTTGTTAAATTGAGTGTCATTATGTATATGTTTATGTTTATTCGCCATGTCACGTAGTTATTAAACACAAACACATTTCTATTGACCCATAATTATACTCTCTAAATATAAATGTGCTAATTTCACTTCATGCGAGTAAAATTGAGGAGTAGAGTTGTTACAAAATGTTTTGTGTCAGCTGTAATATGTACTATTTGTAAACAAGGATTAACGTATAAATATTCTTAATTTATTTGGACATTTTGAAAATAGGTATTTTAATTAATTTAATTGTAAGCTAGTAATCAAATTTGTAAAGTATGTGGTACGTGTATAAAATAGGACTGAGTAAATGTTTAGGTGTATTGTATCCATTTTATATTCACTGCGTTTTACAACCCATTCCGGCTATCAGCGTTTTTTTAGAACTGTCTTACTTACCATCTGTTCAGGTTACACGCATATGTACTAATTGCTCTTATGAGCTTGGGATGAAAAGGGTTGAATTTAGAGTAAGTGTAGCTGCATTTGCGTGCAAGGAGAGTGGAAAACCATTTAGGGAAAATTACCTTCAGTATACCCAAATGTGATTTGAATCCCAATCTCCCTATCATCGTTAGTTTAGTCTATTGATTGGTACCTGCATTTGTATGAAGGTAGAGTAAGAAACTGTATTTAAAAACCACCCAAAATACATCCGGTCAATATTCGAACCCCAAACTTGTCCTAAAGCTTATCCAGTCCAAATTTATGGTGACGGGGACAACGGGTTTTGAATCCCAGCAGAGTGTAAGCCTACTAAGGGTGTTTTCTCTTAATATATTATCTTTATCTTCACTCAAATGTGGGTACCTAAATTTTCTCAAAATTCTACCATACTCTTTACCATATTAGTGTGATTAAATGCAGATAGCTCGGACGGGTAGTAATGAACGTTACACACACGCTTTATAACTATGTATTAGTGGTATTTGTTCAGCACATAAATTAGTCAACACCCCAAAATATACCATTTTTGGTTTCAATTTTATTTTTAGCATTCTTTCTCTTTGTTATTGTGTTTTGTACAACGCGTCTTATTATCCGTTAGGGCTACCCGCATATTTACACTCATTAGGTAAGGATAATGAAGTTAGAATTTACCGAAAATGTACCAGAATTCGCGTGAGGTGGAGAGTGGTAAAGGATTTAAGAACAATCAATATCAGTAAACCCAAACGAGACTCGATTTTCGACCTTACTGACATCGTCAAGCCGTACTATTGTGAGAGTAACGCCTTAGACCATGCGAAAACCAAACTGGGCTTCTGTCTCTATTAAATTCTTCTTTACACTCCAACTATATAGTTGGAAAGAAGAATACATAACTATATATCTGGATGGATACAAATAAAAATTTAAGTGTAAAGATTTTAAATTCAGTGTCAGTGTTGAATGATTTCAAAGTTCATATTTATTCTTCATACTGCGTAATAGATTATTGGGTGATCGTCAACTAAAATTTTAATTTTGTGTCGTAACAAAACGTGATTCTTCCATCTTTCTTAACGTTTTTCTAAGCCTTGTAAAAACTTTTTTTTAATAAAAACTGTAAATATTGACAATAGTAAACCCTTAAAGGGAACACTTTTGTATTATATTATAAAATTTATTTAAAAAAAAGCGTAAGTGACTCGTTTCTGTCAAATATATTCTCATCGAAAGGCTCTTTTCACCTGTCAAATGCACCCTTCTTCTCCTCTTAAAATTTTTAGGATTCATTTCATCCCCCTACCGCACCCCCTACTTACTTGACACACCCCATGTGCCAATCATTTTGCCACCACCACACGTCGCCCCATAATGGTTGAATTGTTTGATGCGAGGGAGGGTTAGGGGTGAGTTATAAGGGTAGACGCTAGTAGGGGTGCAGATTCACATGAGGAAGGGAGGAGGGTTGATCGATAGTACCCCCTTCCCTTATCACTCCTCCGTTTGTTTGCCCTCACAGCTCCAAGGCAGAGTGAACGTGACGAGGCTTGAAGCCAGGAGCTTTACTTGCATCGACTGACAAGAAGCGGGGAAGAAGGGGGAGATTCATGGTACAAAGAAATCAGGAAGATATTCTTAAAAATTATTCACGAAATTAATTATAGATCTAAAGACTTCATATTATCTCAATGGCTTTTTTAAAATACCACGTTTTTCTATTCATTTGGGCAATACGTATATTTGCAATAATGGGTTTTAAATAAAGAAGGAAATGTACCCCCATTAACGTGGAGGAAAATTGGTAAACCATTTATTAAAAAAATACCTTCAGTACTCCCGATTGAGATCCGAACCCTCTCTGTCATTGGAAGTCTCACACATTACGATATTTCCGTACGACCAATGTTGCGGGTGGAGCACTTTATCAGCTTCAGTTGATGTCACCCTGCGTCTTGCTACCCATCTGGTCTTGCCAAACATCACACTATTTGGATAGGAATGAGGTAGGTGGGAGTTATATAAAATGTATTCGTATTGGTGTGGAGGGAGAGTGGAAAGCAATTTATCAAAAAAAACTCTCATTACACTTACCTTATTGTCACAAAAAACAAAACGAAACAAGCTAGACTACCCTAGATCTGTGACCAGTGATTCAGATTTTATCTTAGGTAAAAGTGATATATTTTTAAAAGTTTGTTTTGTATCACAACTGTCAATGAACTACTGGCCAACTTAAGGTAATAGTTTGAGGATGTTGAATTTTAGTTAGTTACATAATTATAATTTAAATGAAGAACCAAATTGTGTAGGAAATAATACGTCTTCCATGTAGCTGGTCTTATTGGAATATCAGACGCTAGGGTCAGTATTAAGTGTATGAACCGCTAGCCTATGTTATCAAGATCTAAAAATAGTAGATGTCCAATTGAAGATAAACTGTTCTATGATAATCTTAATAGCATGGGGGGGGGGCACGCATAATAAATGTCAAATTGATGTATTAATCTGTAGTTGCGGTGAGGTTTGGGTTAGAATCCCAGCACTGTGTACTAAGAAGGATTTTTCCTATATGTTTTCTCTCTATCCCTCCACGCAAACGTGGGTATATTTCCCCTAAGTTACACCTTCCTCATCACTATCCCATGAACGTAGCTAAAATGCCTATAGCTAAAACTTATTTTTTTAAAGATAAAAGCTTAAAATAAAACCAAATAAAATTAAAACTCTTTGGCCTAGTGGTCAGAGCTCCTGGTTTCAGATCCAGAGTCCCGGATTGGATTTTCGGTTTTTCCAGAACTTTTTCGCGAACCAGTGGGTCTGTAACGGGGTCAAACTCAGCCCCCTGAGGGCAAATGAGGAGATCCTTGAATAAATAGGTAGTGGCTCCGATCTAGGAAACTGAGATTAACGGCCGGGGTTTCATTGTGCTGAGCACATGACACCCTCTATCCGTAAATGTTAGCACTATAATCGGTAATGGTGGCAGCTGCTCGGTCGGTATAGCTCGATAGTGGGCTCACGCCATGGAGTTTTTTTTAAACGCAACTTATTTGAATTCAAATCTTGTTTCTTGTGTTTGAGTCAAGTAAAGTAATATTATTTTATTACATTAACCATACAACTAGCCTTGATGGTGGGATTAATCATATGACTATAGAGTATTAGTAGCCTAAACGAGATGAATAAAATGCTAGGTTGTTATTGCTTTAAAACTAGTATAAGCTTCTAATTTTTTTATTAAAATCAATTGTATTTAAAATTTAAAAAAAAAGTTTTTTCTCTTTTACTATATTGGTAGGCTAAGGAAGTTTTGCTGTCGTTTAAAAAGTAATTAACAACATACATAGACAGGAAAATGTAACATGGGAACTTTAGTCTAGTGTAAACTCCTATCCTGGATCATACCGTGCCTTATCTTGTAAAACACTCTTTATTCAAGGGAGCTCCTACCGAACCAGAGAGGTTTAACAACAGACGTCCAGAAATATCGTGCTATTTAAGAAGAGGTTTGCTATTTGAAAATATAAACCATACCAAAATGGATATTAAGGATATTCACATGTTACTATTAGATTAAATATCTTACATTTTAAGTTGTATAGGCTGACACCTTATATCTGCCAGTATCGTGTCTGTCTACTGAGCTAGGAGTTTCGGGTTCGATTCCTGGCATTTCCGGAAAATTTATCATCGGTGAGATGTGGGTTTCCTCTATCACAGTGATGAATAAACGGCCGGGGGTTGGATTCTGTGTCTCGTCTAGACTTAAGATAGTTTATAGGTCATGTACGGATATAATCAGTAGGTTCAGGAAGTGCACGTTAAATATCGAAAATAGATTAATGAAAGAGGAAAAAAATAAGTTTTGTAATTTCAAAAATAATTAAAATGTGAAATTAGCTTACTTTTACAGACGTTTCACAGTAAATACAGTAGCCCCATGGCTTCTTTGGTGCTGACTGACAGCTCACAGCTGACGGCTTTGAAAAGCTACCAGACCAAATTATGTATCCCTACGTCGAACCATATGATCTGCAAAAAACATGTGTTTAGCAGCTGTCACTTCTGACAGTCAAAATTTAGGTATATACCTAAATATTTACTGTCAGAAGTCAGCTGTGAACTGTCAGTCAGCACCAAAGAAGCCACGGGGCTACTGTAGTTAGACACGTAGATATAGCCTTCCTTAAACAAATAAAGCACCTTTTATCAGGTTCATAACAGAACATTCTAAACTATTTGAGAATTAAGAATTGAATAGATTTGAAGCTTCAGAAATATAATTCTCATCATAAAACAGCAATTTGGGGGGATATTTCTCTTCAAGTTGGCAGCGGGCGCTCTGATGGAAGAGTCTATCACTAAATTTTGAGCTTTAAATTGTACCTACTTGAAACAATATTTGTTCACCATGTCCATAGTTTCCTAATTTGACTATACTAATGGGGTGGATATGAGCAAAGTATAGCTTAGAATAAATGTATCCAAATTTTCGTAGGGGAGAGTGAGAAATCATTTGGGAAAGATTACATTCGGCACACCCGGATGGGATTAGAGTCTTAGATCTTACCGTGATCAACAAACCAGACCAGGCCAGCTAAAATAAGCATACCTACTGATGCCTACTAGCGAATCTATGGCCATATTACTAAGAATGTAAATATACACCAAGAAGTTGCCAGCCTAGCGAATACAACCGATGGTTTCTACTTAATAACGAATACCCTCTCCACCAGGATCGCTAGCGTTTTTCATCAACAGTAGATGACGGACATTAAACTTATCCTTTTATATTTATATTACCCGCCTCGGTGGCGTAGTTGGCTAACGCGCTAGTCGTGTTGAGCTCGACCGCCGAGGACGGGGAGATCGAGGTTCGAATCTCGGTCGGGTGAACTGGGGGTAGTTTTTCCTAAATGGTTTTCCACTCTCCCTCAACGTCAAATGCGGGTTCACTTCCTCTAAATTCAACCCTTCCAATTCCTAACTCATTAGCGTAATTAGTACTTAAGCGTATAACCCGAACGGTTAGCAAGACGCGGTGCTAAATAAATATATTTATATTTCCTTACAACCATTAATACCACTATACTAGTGCTTCTAGCGGTGCGATATGGAACTAATTGTTAATGTAAATCTACCGTTGTCATTCTCGGT